>JAAGNO010009335.1:0-31709 GCA_033439905.1 Ceryle rudis | reverse complement strand
TGGTCCATGACCACTGCAAAAATAGTCATTGTTTGTTTTAAACAGAAGAATCTACCTGATCACCATTGTTTTGATATTAGAATAGAATTAATTTACAATGTGGTAAATTGAGGATTTCAGATACTGAGTGTTTCAAGAATTTCTCACTTCTGCTCTCAAAGGCTTAAAGAGGAGAAGGTTCACTGGCTTTCCTATGTGTCTTGTATTTATGTTCTAAATATCTGACTAGCAGGAATCAAGCCCTTGTTCAACCACAGTATCTTCTCTATTTGCAGAGGGATTCACACCGTCTGGAAAGGAGCTCTGTGTATAAAAGGTAGCTTATGGACACAAATTTGCAACAGAAATGCTTCTGTCCTTATCAATTATTATGACCAGAAACTGGGATTTCTGAAGTAACAGAGCCCAGGTCTTCTCTCTTTCCTCAGGGGGGGAAAAAAAAAAAATTAAAAAAAATCTACTTTTCAATTAGAGCCACATTTTCAATCTGTTCGCTGGAAAATATAGCCAGCTATGAGGAATCATAGCTGAAGTCAGAAAACCAAGTAAATACTAAAGACAATTTTTAAAAAATGTAAAGAGAAGTAGAAACCAAGGCTTGTTGAAGTAATTTAAGATTCAAAGGGACCAGGCACTTTTGAAATTTGATAATGCCAGTTTTCTTAATTACCTTCTATTTTTTCACTTCACATATTTTAAAGATGTCCCCTTCCCACCCCACCTCCCAACCCTCAAAGTAAGGAGCATTTACATTTGTGGAGAAGCATTACATTATCTGAGTAGTAATTGTAGTTTGCTGATTATTAGCCAATAACTGCTTATCTTTCTGTTCCAGTCTAGGGAGCATCTGAGGACACCAGCTGGCTGAATATTATTCTCCCTCCTTTATTTTTATTTATAGACAAATAAAAGAAGCCTATAGAAAGTATCAATAGTTTCTTTTAACCTTAAAAAGTGTCTCTTGGGATACCATGACCCTTCTGTTTTAAATCCCATGCTTCCTGCTCTGAAATATTCATTACACTTCAGTGTAATATTCATTACACTTCAGTGTAACTCACTTTACACTGCTATGCATCCCAAATACTTCAGTCTCCAGACTGAACAACAGACATTTCCTCTCATCGCAATTTCTCCTTGCTCTTTTGCTAATAAGCTGGAAATCCAATAGCATTATTTCATTTTTAATTTCAGTAAAGTGCCTCCATTGCAAAAATACAATAAACCATTGTGCTGGTAGTTTGAACAGTCATTTATCATCCATGGAGCAATTATGCTGAGGAAGAATTGTGAGAATGGACCACTTACCACTAATAGTGCCAACACTGCTTTAAAGCAGACACTATCCACAACCAAGCCCAGCTAATGGGTATGTGTCAAAAATGATGTTTCTGAAGCAAAATCTCAGGTACTTAAGATATTTCTATTTCCTCCCCCAGACAACTGCTTAAGATGAGGAATGAGAGACTGTGACTCTTCTATATAATTACTGTCTGAAACAATATTTGATCATAGCTGACTATCCTTAATATTGATTATCTGGAAAGGTCAGAATGATTCCTTGGTATTTTATTAGCTTTATAAATAGAAATGATAAAGGCAAAATGTGAAAGTTAGCAGTAAGGAGGTTCAATAGAATTAAAAGGGTGAAAATGGGAAAGGTAGTGGAGATATCTCAGGAATAAATATTTGTACAGAATAATGACAGTAGTTTCTAGGTTATGTATGATGTATACACATAATTAAAAGAAGTGTTATGAGTAGGACGGCAGGAGACAAGAGAAATCAAAGCATGTCACCAGGAATAATCAAGAAAAGATCACATTTTCACTTAGTTTTAGAAAGTATTTTACCTAGTGGCATGCATAAGAACAAGATAAAATATGCACCAGTTGGTGAATGAATCAAAACCATGCAGAAAGTTTGAGCTATATGAAGTGCCACAGCTATTGAATTTAAAAGTTTTTCAGTCAGCAGTAGCATTTTATACCCAACAGTCAAAGTCTGAAACAATACTTTTGAAATTGCTTAAGCTATAAACTACCCCCAATAGCTCATCCTGGTTCATATTTTGTTCTGTTATGATTTATATGCTTTCTCAAAGTTGTCATATGCTTTCTAGAGAACATTATATTTAATCTTCAAACAGGAAAAGGTGCTGCTAGATTTTCTGCTGGTTGGCATTGTTGAAGTGAAGAAGGCTTCATGCCTAAATGTCCCCAACAACCATAGTCTGTAGATGTAGCTGAGAGACATTAGTTACAAACGGAAAGGGGAATAGTCAGAATTTGTTTTGATTACACTGTTGTACACCAGCTGAAAGCCACTGACATTTAACAGTTGATCCTATCAATTAGGGAAATACTTTTGATTCTTTTACTGCTTTGTTTTCTGAAGACATTGGAAAGGGAAGACCTACTGTGAGGGTAATAGTTGTCCCAGTTTACCATATCAGTGCAAAGCACAATAGAATGGCATGCTGAGGTATCATTTTGTTATCATCCGCTACAAGACACCTCAAATAAAATCTATTTACACTACCATTAAGCAAAACTAGGACCTATTTACTACACTGGATGTGCATTTCTTCTTTTACTTCAATTTTTAAAAAAGAAAGAAAAGCTACTCTTTAAGATATGAGGAAGCTTGAAACAGTAATGAGAAATCATCCCTTCATGATAGTAACTTTTTCCTGCTGGTCTAATTTGTGCCAGATGATGAGATTAAAGCAAGGAAGCCTAAAGACTGATAGTGTAAGGAGTGTCTTTGAGCCTGGTAAAGTCTGAGATATTCTTAACATATAGACCACTTTCCAAAGGGATTTCAGTCTCTGTGTACAGCACACCCTTCCTTTCACACTCATCAGAAATGGGAAGCCTGCACAAAGCAAAAACCCCAAAAGCCAGCATCCTTCTCTAACCACTCTTTAAACTCTTCTAAAAACTTTTCATTAAAGTTTTCCTTGAAAGAAACAACTTTTGGATAATGTTTTTCAGTTCAGTTTCTACTGAAGAAATTTTGCTTTACTTAACTTTGGCCGTTTTGTGGAGACCCTGGTGTTATTTTTTACTGAGATGGCTGTCTAGCTATTTACAAACAAGTTTATTTTTTCCCTGAAATTGCTAGAGGGGGGTGCGACTTCAGGAAAGCAGTACAAGGATGACGTAAATCTCATTGTACTTTCCTTTATGGAAACTAAATGCAGTATCTCTCATATCACATTGCTCTTTAGATACCAGGATGTGAATGGGTAAAGAGAGCTGGAATAGAAGATAAATCTTCAACAGTGAGGTGAAGAAAAGAGACTAAGATTCTGGCAAGATGTTTTTTTCTGCCCAGTAGCAGGGCATTTTTTCCATTGCTCATTCCAAAGCCCTGCAATGTGAGTTGTTCTTGGATCATTTGATGACTTGAGGATCTCAAATGGCATGATCATCCAAGAATGCCATCATACATTTGCATCAGGCTAGGTACTTGTTAATGGCCCTCTTGAAAAATTATTTTACCATTACAACCATCTAAGACTCCTTATCAAATCAGAATATAGCCATCTGCTCTACTCTGGGCTAACCCTGAAGCTCAAGAAGATACTACAAGTAGTTGAAATCACAGCTGTTTATTTACTTAATCATATTAGATCTAAAATATTATCTCAGTTCTTTTGCAGATGAATGAGCTTCATATTGTTTTCTGGAAAAAATTCAAGATATTCATTTCAGCCTGTGAAAAGCTGTATTGGTGTTAAATACCTAGAAGACTGTCACTGATGAAATTATAATATGATGGAAATACTGTTCCCAATTTCAACACCAGGTGGTTACTGCAGATTTTTATAATCATAAAACCCTTGACTCTATTCAATTCAACCTTTATATAAACATTTGACAGAACTAGGAATCTATTGAAGGGCATAATGAAAGGTTTAACTTTTTCAAAGACTTGTGTTTTACAGCATGTTATTTAGATGATTATTTATTCTTGGGAATATTTCATTTAAATACATTTTTTTGGTAAATAACCTCTTCATATGCTGTGTGATACATGTGCATGAACAACGATAAAATGTACATTTAAAAAATGGAACTGCAAGTAAACTGAAGAATCTTAAGGCAGCATATTTTCTCAAGTAAATTACATAAATTAAAAATTAAATCCTCAGGCACCAACAGTTTTGGGTTACTCTAATGAATTAAAACCAGCCATAATATACAGCTGGACAGTAAATTTAAAAAAAAAAAAAAAAAAAAAAAAGATTAAAAGAGTATGCATTTGGATATTTTAATTCACTGGAGGCAAAGAAAGAACCTTCTGCTAAGAAACTGAAGCCCAAATCATGTAAGGTTTACTGTCTGAAATGTTTTAAGAGGAGCTCTTCATCATCATTTTGATATTCAGCCCTTTTCCTTTTCATGCATTGCTGTTTTCTTGTCCCAAATCAGATGTTTCATATATAGGCAAATATGGAAACTTAAGAAGTATCAGGATGTGATACCTGGGTAGAGGAAATAGGCTTTTTCATCTCAAATATTGCTTCTCTACACTGATGACTTATCAAGGGTGATTCCTGACCAAAATATAAGGGTGGTATACAACATTCTTAAAATCAAAAGCACTTTTTTTCAGCTATTCAGCTATTCAGCTGTTGAATCACTTTTGTTCCTACTTTTTCCCCACTGCTGTGTCTATACTTCCTAACATAATAGTCTTTAAAAAAATTGTGCTTTTTTTGGACTCTGCATCTTTCTTCAGAGAACACTTGTTACAGCTGGCAGAGTCAGACAGCAATGCACCTCAGTTTTTGATGTTACTTTCTTGTATAAAATATGGTTTGGAAGGTGTGTTGGACAGGTTCTAAGGCCAGAAGCTCCACTGTAGGAGCAGAATTTCTCCATCTCCAAGGAAGCTCCACTGTAGGAGCAGAATTTCTCCATCTCCAAGGATAACTGCTAGTCATAATCTGTGGAGTAACAGATGGGGTTTATTTGGTATAGTAAACTAATAGCTCAACAATAGCTCAGACATACTTCTCAACCTGATTAGAGGCCAAGATAAAGATGAACAGGTTCAGGTGTTGTAATCTGTTGAATAAGAATGTACCTAAATTCACACTTCCATGGCACTCAGTATGAACTATGCACAGCTCTCCTTTTGGACAATAAGCACATGCTGCTCTGTTTGGCATATGGTAAGATTTGTGACTTTTGAAGCCAGGCATGATCTGAACAAAAGAAGCAACAGAATGCAATAAGGCAAAAGATGTTTAAGATCCGTTCAAGCATTTAGGTACTCAAAGACATTTCACAATTATTCCAACGTTTGCTTTTTCAGTTGGGTACCCTGATATCCAAATAGGTAGGTTACATCATCCCTGTTTTCCTAACAAGTTAGTCTAGTTTGTTCTTCTTTCATGTGATACAGACTGGCATGGTCAGGGGAACAGCATGCCTTTTTCCATATATTTGTTAAATTTAGCATTCATCGATTAGGACTATGAGTTACACAAATTGTACTTAAAGACATTTCCATTATAATTTCCAACTTCAAAGTTTTCTGATTATAGTAGATATTATTTTTTTATTCCTTAAGTGAATTTCAGCCTCCTACTATTATTCTGGATCATCCAAATTTAAAGTCAATCCATATCTTGCAATATGATGCCCTTATCCTCTTCTGCACAGATAAAACCTCTTAACTTTATGGTCACATCCAACTTTCTTAGCACTCTCAGCTTTGTTTTGATGAGATAACTAACAAAAGTATGAGTAATTTTAAGGGTAGTTTCTTCAGGATTATGAACCTTTATCTAAAACCAGCAGTTTTCTTTCAGCATATACATTATTGCCTCCTAATTGAGCAGTTTTATATACTTATTACAAATACTGTATTTGTCTCCATCTTCTCCAGCTGAACTATTTCCTGTATGTCCCCACGTCAGATGCATTATTGAAGCACAGAGAGGTGAGATATACTGCATTTCCCTGATCTAGAAAAATCAGTTATCTTACCAGAGAAGTTGTCAGGTTAGTCTGGAAAAACCTGTCTTTGCAAGTCTGACACCTTGAATTCTATCGCTTTTGTGATTTAATTCCATGTCTTTAATTTATTCTCCTATAATTTGTCACCTCCTACTTCTCTAGCTTTTACAAAGTCACTCACTTTTGCAGTTTACAATGCTGAGTTTACTCATTTTCTTTATCTTTCTCACCCCCTTTTTTTTGCACATATTTCTAAGTATTAAAGCAATGGCCAAGAGATTAAGTCAGGCTTTCAACTTTTCACAATAAGCTGTAAGAGTGACTGTCATCACTGACTGAGTAAGAAAAGGAAAAGGGGAGCTCTGCAAGTGTGACAGTATGATATGAAGCAGAGGCTCATATCCCATTATTCAGTGATGAACTGCAAATGTCATATTCTCCATACTTGCTGCCTGTTCTTCCAGGGTATGTCCATTTTTATAAAAATGTCTGATATGGAGCTGAAAGCTTTGATCTACTGCCCCAGGAAAACTACATGGCCTGCAAGCATGGCTGAGAGGTAGAGAGGGGTCCTCAGGGCCTGATGGGGATCTGAATTGTATGTGTATCTTTCTGTGTAGACAGTTACACTGTCTGTGAGATGTGGGCTCCCTGGCCTTATAGAGAACATGGGATTTCAATTCTCTTAAAAATACAGCTTCACTCTGATTTTGAAAGTTTAGGACTGAAAAATCTCCAGTGAGACATACTCAGCTGAGTCACTCTAGGAATATATATTGCTAGTTGAGTTTGGCTTTACCACAAGGTATACTCATGCTTCCTTTGAAGTCAGCAGGAGTTTTCTCCTTCATACTGCAATGAAAGAAGGATCTGAGCTGTAAATATATGCCATGAGACTAAGCTAACTACAAAATGCCACATGACCCAACTCTACTTTCTGGAATATGAATCTACTCCTATCAGTGGAGCTGCTCTTGATCTATACCCATGTGAAGGACAACTGCATCAGCCATGAAAATCATTCAGCACAGAAAATATTGGTGGACTCCCTGCTGTCTTACTGGAATAGAACACTACTTTTTAACTTCTACTCCAGATAACTAAATCCTAGAAATGAAGTACAAATAATTTCCACCAAGGGAATGTTAACTAAGATTTAAAGAAATCCAGTCCCTGTATGAAAAAGAAAAAACAAAACCAAACCCAAATGACCCCCCCCCCCAAGTCATTAATGTTCAGGCTTTCTGTAAAAAATTAAATGAGACTGTACAACTGCCAAGAAACACGAAGTCCTTAACATTTCCTCTTGTTGAAAGCAGAGGAGAATAAAATAAGTTGTAGCAAGAATTTATCTAGCATTATTCTTTGTAGTAAAAACTGACCTGCTTCAAAGAGCAAGAAAACCATAAACAGTATTTGTCTTTTAAAGCTGCATATTAAATGCAGACAAACCTTTATAAACAAGACGTACCAATGGAGCATAAATTCTGTGGCTCCTTGTATGAGTTCCAGTAATTTCAGAAATGTCCACCTGACTGAAGACTTCAATATTTCTGTCCTGTAATTTATTGACATCCCAAATTCCTCACATTGCTAGGAATCATAAACATAACTGATCTTAACTGCCTTCATCAAGCAGGAATAGTGAGACAGCTAATGGGAAACAGGCAGTTTCTGGAAAGTCAAAGTGTCTGGGGTGTCTGGATAATCCCTGTTGATTTTTCAGACCAAATACTGCCTACCACAGTTCTACTGTATCAAGAGACACAAAAACTAAGCAACGTGAGAGGAGAGATGAAATGAGGGTACTTTACAAAATTATGTTTCCACACTATATTACAAAGAGAATGGCCATTAATTTATTTCCCTTTTAATCGTCTTATTATGTTGTCCTAAGTTTGGCAAGAGAAAGATGTTCTGTTGCTTGTTCTGAAGAAAATGTGATATTCTTGGTATGGTAGAAAACACCTGTATGGATGTTAACCAACCATGGACAGTAAAGAGGAATGATGAGGTGTGTAACTAAGCATTCTTGGTTGGCTATACACTATGCTCTATCAGCCAAACCAAGTAAAGACCAAGCAGGAAAGTCACAAAGATGTTATGGTGGATTTTTACACAACATGGAATGCCTGCTACGGCATTGCTAGTTTAAAGAGTATTTTTCTGGTAGTCCAAGGGAGACATAACTATAAAGCTAACATGAAATAACAGTTAAGATTGAATAACTTTTTCAAACAACATACATGTACAATGTGTGAAGCTCCTTAGATGTAATTTAGAATGGGTCATACACATATATAAATTGCCATTCTGCTATAAAATGTCATTAAAAGCAGAGGTCATTCTTTCCCATACCTCTCTTAGGGAAAGAATATGGTACATTAACTTGCAGATAAACTTGTGTGTAGCACATTAACATGATTTTTTGATCAGCTCTGAGCTGGCCACAGTGATATTTAGACCTTCATGTTGAGTGTAACAGTTGCATCTATATGCCTGCATTAGTCTGTATTACCTATGCTGAACGTAGTCTTTTCAATGATTCTCAAACACTCTTTGTTTCTTTCCATCAGCTGGTCTTGAATAATCTAAGCCATTTTATGTGTGCTGTGGATTTTTTCACTCCCTTTTTTTAAACAAATAGGACGTCAGTGCTACAAAAGAAGTGAAACCTAAGATTAGAATTGCTTTATATGTATGCACTTCGGTACAGGTGATCAAATTCAGAGATCTGCTTGTGATCTGGAAAAAAATGTTCTCTTCTACATGTAGGCACCTCAGACTAAGACTGAGATTTTGGTGAATATATTTAAATATTTCAAAAGGGTCAGGACTAACAATGGAAATAAATGGGATTTGTTGCTACAAGTATAGAAGAAGCAGCAAATACAAGAATAAATACATTATAGGCATGTGGTTCCGAACAGTAATGGAGTCTGACAGCATGTTATAAACCAAAGATTTACTGAAGTAGCAGGAAAGATGAACACCACACCATTGAGCAGGTCATGTAATTCTTGATAGTACACACAGTATTATAAGCGATGCCATGGATCTGGTGGACTGCCAGGAGTACTTGATGTCTAGGTCATCTGGCTGCAACAGCCAATCGTGTAAATGCTTTTTGAATGCAGGTAAGAGTTGTGACACCCCTTGGCTCCAACAATGGTAGTGTGATATGAGGGAATCACACCTTACATGAATAATGTGGGTCACATCTTGCCTACACTACTGGCGTCAGTCAGTAGGCAGGGTGTTGGCAGTCTGCCTACACTGCTGATATTGGTCAATGGCAGGATGTCGGGAGGTAAGGCATCAAGGCATAATGTTGATGAGCCCCAAAGAAAGCTCTAGACAATAAGTTCATGTAAACAAAACAGCTGCACAAAGCTACTTATCATTCAAGCAATCTTCATCAGTTAGGTCCTTCAAATGTTCAAGCATTGGATGCACATGGGGTCTAATTGTACATAAAGAACATTTTGTAGATGGTTTCCTTCCTGTTGGTCATCTATGGCCTCAGCAACACTCACTAGACTTGTCTTATCTTCCCTTTTGGTCTGCTTTAAACTATTTGGATATTTCCTTAGCCTACTTGGAGATTTTCTGCTTGGCACTATTTATGCTTCTTAGTACTCTAACAAGCAGTTCTCAAAGTCTTATTCTTCTGCATTTTCAGACAATTCCACTGCTTTATGTGTTGCAGACTACAGTCTGTCCATGGCACTTCTGGACATCCACTGCACCTTCTCTCCATCATTATCGTGACTGCTCTCTGCAGTTCTGTACAGCTTTAACATTAATCTGATATTTTCTTCCAACGATAAAAATACGTTCATTTTATGAGTTTGTACTTTCATTATTTTAATTCCATATTTCCAGATGAGTAACCTTTCCCTGGTAAAATATATTTATGAGTTTGTACTTTCATTATTTTAATTCCATATTTCCAGATGAGTAACCTTTCCCTGGTAAAATATATACCTTTGTATAACTGACAAATTTAGTGAAAAAGAGGAAAACAAATGAAGCTGAAACAAAATTGTGATTTAACATAATCTTTGATAATTCCTAGAGGAAAACTCTTATTTGCAATTGGTTACTGCAAGTTAAAGGTACCTAGGAGGGCTCCTGCATATCACAGCTGAGGTGGTAGCTATTTGCAATTGCATGAGAAAAACTGCACAATAACTTTCTTGGGATGGATAGTCACATTTTTAGGTATTTGCTTTCAAGAAGAGCTGAGTGACCAAGTTCTTTTGAAAATATTCCCAGTTCTCTACTTTAAATATTTTTTGTAATGTCATAATACATATATACCTAAATTGTTTCTGAAGTTGGGAATTAAGTGATGTGGGCATTGTCATACTGAGTTGGATGTTATGTAAATATGCTAAATATGTTCAAAAGTCTGGGTCCTAGACCTTGATTTAAATAGTTTGTTTGTTTGTTTGTTTTCAGGACATGCAATTATCTGGGGCTTTCTGGGGAACTGTATTTGCTTTGTCTCCCTATTATGTTATTTTGTAAGCTTTTTTGGTCTGGAAGCTGCACCCCAAACCATATATCAATGCTAGAGAAATGCTGAGATTGAGAGTGAATACATTAAGAAAATCTAAAGTTCTTAGGCAGGAGTGTGTCTTTCTGTTTACCCTGATTGACTCCTTGATAATGTTTATATGCTTAATGGCATAGCACTCTTACATTTTTGGATTAAATTAAAATTTGGAAAAACAAAAGGACAAATATTTGAATCTATCTACTCAGGAATCATCAGGCATTCTAGGACAATATTGCTTGTCCTGGTTTGAGCTAGAACAGATTTAAAACTGTTCAGGGATTTTACTTTTCAGCTCAGTTTCTTCTAAGTGACTGCACTTTCTGAATTTAATGGCATATTTTTGCAGACAGTGTCTGTTTCTAGCAGTGATAACGCTTGATGTTTATAGTTACTACCAGGGATTGGTGTGCAGAAAGGCTCTTGCTTTTACTTGCTCCTATAGAAACCAAGGTCACTGCTAAATCTTATGTGCCATGTTGGGGTGCTGTAAAAAGGTCACACCTGCAGGGAGGAGCAGACAGGACAGGTGACCCTAAACTGGCCAACAAGGTATCCCGTTCTATATATGTCATATTCAGTACGAAGTTGAGGGTTCAGAAGGATCAAACACTTCTTCAATGTAGTTACACTCTTCTTCAATGACAAGCATCCAAGGAGGAATCTGTCCTGCCTTTGATCCTAATCCATGCATTTGTGATTCCAGTTCCAGAATGCAGCTCCTGAATCTGATTCCTGTCTGCTGCTGTCTCCAGTCTGGAACTTCCCTAGTTCCTTTCCCTGTAGCATCAGTGGCGATGGTGGTGTAATTGCCATTGTGTGGGTTGGGTTTTATATAGGTTTTGGAGACATGAAACAACAGAAATATCACGAAGTTCAACAAAGGGAAATGTCAAGTTCTTCCCTTGGGGAGGAATAATCCCAGGTACCATTACAGCCTGGGGGCTGTCCAGCTGGAAAGCAGTTTTGGAGGTACTAGATGATACTAGGTTGAACATGAGCCAGCAATGTGCCCTTGCAGCATGGTCAGCAGCACCTTGAAGTGCATTAGACAGAGTTGCCAGCAGGTTGAAGGAGGAGCATCTTCCTCTCTAGTCACTCCTGGTGAGACACACTTAGACTGCTGCGTCCAGTGCTGGGCTCCCCAGTATAAATGAGTGAGTCAAACAAAGGACCATGAGAGTGATTAAGGGACTGTATATTTATTTGATGTATGAGGAGAAGCTGAGAGAGCTTGGGCTGTTCTTCCCTTGAAAAAGGAATCTTGTTGGGCTATGTCTAGCCTATCAAGTATTTAGTGCAGAGAAAACAGGTCAGTAAATACAGACAATTGTTAGTGAGGTCCCTACAATTCCGCTATTTGTGATTCAGATGTTTTACTTCAAAGCAGAGTCAATCTATTTTGAATAAAATATTGATTCCTTGATCCAAATGATCCTACCATGCATATACTTAAAACTCATTAAAAAATCAGTCATTGGATAAGCTGCTTGTGTGTCCTTTTGGGATTTTGGTTAGACTTAGTGCCCCTGAAAGCGATCACCCTGTTTAATTTCTTTCAAGAAACAGTTTTACATGTACCAGAACTATTCTGTCAACCAAATCCTACTCAGTAAGTGATGACAAACTCAGGGAGATCTTTCACCATGTCATTACTGCTCAGGCCCAACAGGGTGACATATAGGCACAGTGATTCTGTGATTCTGTGATTCTCAGTCACAAAAGGGAGCAGAAGAGAAATGATGTCATGAAAGCAATGCACTTCATATTCCATAAGGAGAAGAGAGGTTGATTTTTAATCCTATTTTGACACTGGGGTGGATGTAACAAGTAAGGACACAGGATTGTAGCAGAAATTAGCCTCTTCCTGATAGTCTAGTGGAGTTCTGCAGGAGCTATATTGCTTCTTTTCCACTGTGCAATTGATGTGACAAAAAACCCAAACAAACAAACAAAAAATCATCCGTTAGGAGAGAACAGTGCCACAGCACTAAACTGACTGTTGTTAATGAGTCCCATCAGCCACAGTGTCCTAAGCAGTACTGAGTGTCACCACCATCCTCTAGCTGTGAATTCTTTGTTTATCTTGAGGAAGAATGGAAGCACTGCAATGATCTCAAAGTCACTAGATGCTACTTGCCTCCCTACAACCGAATTATCATGTATTTTCTATTTAGGCACCCATTTCAATCAAAGTTTCAAGATGTGTTAAAGAACATTCATCTGAAAGACAAGGAACTGCTATGTCAGTCTCTCCTGGTTTGACTTAGAAAAGAACTAATTCTGTTTGGTGATTTTACTTTTCAGCTCAGTCTTTCCTAATTAACTGTACTTTCTTAAGTTAACAGCAGATTTTTTCAGACAGTGTCTTCTTCCAGCAGTGGTAACACTTGATGTTTAGAGGTACTACCAAGGACTGGCATGTAGACCAAGATCAATGCTAAATCTTGTGTTGGGGGTGCAGAAAGTGAAAGGCCGCACCTGCAAGGAGGAGCGGACAGGACAGATGACCCTAAACTGACCAACAAGGCATTTCATTCCATACACATAACATTCAGTATAAAGCTGAAGGATCGTGTGGGTCAGGCTCTCTTCTTCAATGGCCAGCATCCAAGGATGACTCTTTCTGTTCTGCCTTTGATTCCAGTCCATTAATTCCTGAATCCAGTTTGAGAACCCAGCTTCTGAACTTGGTTCCCATCTGCTGCTGAGTCCTGTCTGGGACTTCCCCAGTGTCTGCTCCAGAACATCAGAGGTGATGGTAATGTAATTGCTGTCAGGGGTTGGGTAGATTCAACATTAATTTTGCATGCATTTGTATATATTCCATATTACTATTATTTTCATTAAAGCTGTTCTATCTTTCTTTTCTAATTGCTAAGTCTCTCTTCTATATTCCTTTTCTTCTCCCTTTGGGAGAAGAGAGTGGTTAACACAGAATGTCTGCTATAGGTCTAACAGATGGTCCTGACCCTAAAAATTGACACAATCAAATGAAGATTGACCATAGCTGAAATACATACTAGCACTGGGATAACATCATTTAGATTGTGATTTCAATTCCAAATCTAATCCAGGTTCAGTCTAGTAGGTAGAATCTTTATGTTCCTTACACTGTTTTCTGGATTTTACCACATACGCAATAACTCAAATATATTAACTAACTTGTCACTAATTTTCCTGTTCCCTAAAATTTTAATTTCCCTTCTTTTATATATGTTTGCAATAACAATTGCAAAAAAAGATGCATCCTGACCGTCTATGATATCTCCTGGAAGTCTTACTTCTTTATGCTGACTTCATCACCATACACTTGCTATCATATACAATATTTATGCTGCTTCTTTTGAAGTCAGATTGATAATACTGAAAGGTTGTTACTGTGGCTATGCTATTACTGTGATATAGTTATCAATATACACCAGGAACATAAGACATACACCCTTTACAGCTGTATGCCACTTAAGTAATTGTTTCAATAATGGAAAAAGAAATTGCCACAGCAAAATTTGCTTTATGACAAAATGCAGTCTCTATTTTTAATACCACAGTTTTTAGCTTCTGTACAGCATATATGCAATATTCTTAGCTATACAAAGTCTCCTTATCAGCACATGATGTAGTTCTGGAACCTTTCCCCTCTCTGTATTTTTTGTCCCTTGCTGAACAATCAGTAGTTGTCTCCTAATTTAAAATGATTCTCTTGAATTGCTATTTTTGAAGAAAACTTCCTTCTTTAGAAAGAATAAATTTTAACCCTCACCCTGTCCCATTCTGAAGTCATTGCAATCATGTCATTAACCATTCTGAGTTACTTTTTTGTACCTTCTGCATCTGACATTATGATTCACACTTCTTATCTTGGCCTCTAAGCATCTCCCTGACCTAGATATATTGCTTCCCAAATTTGAGATGTATTTCAAGACTAGGTTACAGGCTTACTAAAAGCCAAAAAGAAGAGGAATGGACCACTGTTCAGCATTTGCTGTGAAATCTGAGGTAGACCTTTTTCTTTAAGCTGTATGGTTCTGATCCCTACACATAACATTTTCATAGAAATGAAGATAAAAAGTCTTAACATTATTCTTGATTACAGACATCCCATGATGACTTGCCTTTGCATTGCATTTATAGATGTGTTTCTCTAAAATAAGTTTAGGCTCTTTTCTCTAGCATTTTCCCTATGAAAAATCTGCCCCAACTTGTCCCTAATCCAAATCTTGCATTTTTTCACCTTCTACCATACTGACTTCAGCTGAACTATTCCAGGGAATACAGTGACAAGACAAACACGAAACTCAATTTTTACCATTATTATTGACTTTTAGACTTGACAAGAGCTAATCATCTCCAGAAGAAAATAAAAAAAAAAAATTGTGTTTGTTTGCCTTTGTCTTTCACTTTCTAATCAATACATTGCTTCCATCAGCTTCTGTCTTTAAGAATGTTAATTCAAACTAGAGCCTGAATTGGAGAGAAAAGATTTCAGGCTTTATTGACCTCTATCAGATTAGCTAAAAGGATCCACTTTCCTTCATATATTCTGCATTCTAAAACAACCTTCTTGCCTTTACTAGACAAGGCCCCTTCTACCAAAGCTACAAGGCACCATTTCCACCAGTCTTGCTGTCCTAATTAGGGACACTTTAAGCTAGGTTGTTCTGGGATGGTGACCAGAGCCTGGGAAGAAGTTTTAGTACAAGGAACAGTGAGGAAACACTCAGGGCACAGCATGCCAGTGAAGCTCTCACAGTTCACTTGATAGCAGCACAACAGAAAGCCCATCTGATGTGCCTCTACACAAACAGAAGCAGGAAGAATTAAATGTCCATGCACAGTCATACTGGAAACTTGTAGGTGGGACCACAAAGGAATCTTCCCTGAGGTCAGGGAGGCCCAAGGCAGCTGGTTGATCAAGGTCTGCCTCCTGAGAGCAAAGGAACAGTTCACCTTAATGTGCAGGATATCAAACATCTGGGGCAGAAGGCTAGCATGGCTGAGCTCAAGCATAAAAAGAAGTGTTCAGAAAGTGGAAGGGGTACAGTCTACTTGATAGGAATATAGTGACCTTGGCCAGGCACGTAGGGATGGAGCCAAGAGGGTTAAAGCTCTACTGACATTTAAACTAGAAAAGGATACAAAGATCAACAAGAATAATTTCTATAAGTAAGTCAACAGTAGAAGTATGGCTAATGTGACTCCAAGACTCAGTGAGGCTGTAGACCCAATAAGCAAAACCACAGAGAAAAGCTGAGTTACTTGTCATCTTTTTTTGCTAGGTATTTATTTACTGGCAGTTTACTCTCTGGATTCCCAGGTTCTTGTGCCCAGTAGCTGAGTTTGGGAAAGTGATGCATTGTCTATGGTAGAGCAAAACTGAGTCATGGATACCTTAAAGCAACTACATGTGTCTGGAACTATGAGACCAGACAGTATGCATCCAAGGATAGTTATAGTGAAGATGGAGCCTGACTCTTCTCAGAGATGCACAAGAAAAGAACAAGAAGCATCAGATACATCTTGTAACATTAGAAGTTCTGATTAGATACCAGGAAAAAAAGTCTCCCTCATCCACAGTGAAGGTGGTCAAACATGGGACAGGAGCCCATAGAGGTTGTGGGATCTCCATCTTTGGAGATACTAAAGACTACTACTGGACACTGCCTGAGCAACCTGCGCTGAGTTGGCCTTTTTCTGCGCAAGGAATTAGATCAGATGACCTTCAGAGGTCCTTTCCTGACAAAATTATTCTGTTGCTCTAAATATCAGTGAGAACTAACTGGGAACTGAGACTTTGCCTTTGTACTCCTATACTTACTTTCTCCCTTCCCTCTTCTTTATTCCAGAAGTGTTTATGTCTTCCTTGATCTCAGTGTATTCAGAATAAATAGTTATTAAGGAAGTCAGACTGTCACATCCCATTAGGACAGAAACACTTATGTTATTTATAATTAAGGGCAATATGAATCTTCCTTCAAACATTCAAAAATGCTCTTAAGGTAGATTCAAAGACAGTTAACTGCTTTTAGGCTTGGATAATGTTTGAATAATAAGCAAATGAGTTCAAATTAACAATGTCACTGATGAATGTGGAATTCAGATGTTATTTCAACATTGCTTCAGAATTCATTTTGTTGGGTATTGATTGCATACCATTTCACAGATATTTTGAGCTCATTCCAAGTCAGCCAAAGGCAGTGTTGTCAGAGCAATATGATGCTGTTCTATGTCTGAAATATCCTGCCTTTCATATCATAAGAGTCAGTGAGTAAGAAGCAGGAAAAACAAAAAGAAATAAACCAAAAGACAAAGAAAAACTCTGTTCTTTTCAGGAAAAACAAAGGTCTGGTGGACTTCAGGAACAAGTCAAAATATTCTTCCAGGCCCTGTAGAGCCAACTCTCATTGCTTTCAGACCTCAAGGTGCCTTCCATCCCAGCCCCATGGGTAAATGGGCTTCCTGTGCCTGAGTCCTGCCAGCAGCAAGGCTGAGCATATATTCCTCGTACATTTATATACATGTACACCACCAACCCCCACACACATATACACACACATATACACACATCCCGACTCTTTTGATTTTCATCCACTTGCATATTCATGGATCTCCCAAATATCGGAATGGATTTTAAGTTCACCCAATATCCCTGCCTGAATCCCAGGCCTCTCACTCAGTTGCTGACTCTGACCTTGTATCTTTCAAAGTGCTGATGTCCTCCTATTACTACACCATTAGTTCGTCTTCAAATTTGGTAGTTGGTCCCCTAATCTCACCAGTAGCTAGCTTTGGACATTCAGGCTCTCAGACCTGTTGCCTTACTCTTTGGTGTAGTTCACTTGAAGTTTGCTGGTAGTTCACACATGTAGGCTTAGAATAGGGTGGGAACTTCATAAAAGACAGATACAAATGAAATTTAATATATATGGACTGCATTAATCAAGAAAAGGGCTTGGTGTGATAAGCACACTAACTAACCACTTGCTTAAATGTTACTAGCTCCATTTAATTCCTCTCTTTTTCTTCTATTTTTCCATGTATGCTCCTCTGTAATCCTTTTTTTCCCTTACCTTTGTCTCTTCCCCTGAACTTTCCAAAGGAAGCTTTGAATAATTCCATAAGTCTTCCTGTCTCATCCCAAAATTATTTTCCACCCCTGCACCACATGATAGGTTCTATAACCTGTTAAGCAATAATCCCCCACAGTTTGCATGTCTTGCACAAGGGACAGTGCTTGAGTGTCCTGTGATGATCTTAGCAATTCAGTGTTTTCAGCTTGGGTGCTTCCAACCATCACTGTTCCTCTGGTCATCACAGGTCTTTGCTTTATCTTGAAAAAGCTTTATTCATCTAACCTAACAGGGGAGGGAGAGGTTACCCTGATTTATGAATTTTTATATATATATGTAGTGTTAATTGCACTTCTGGGTGTAAACAGGTCATCTACCTTCTATGTACTTGGAGATTTACACTCCTTGTACTCCAATGAGTACATAGAAGTGTGCTTTGTCCTTAAGAACTGCGGGGTTTGGTCCATTCAACTTTTATGGATCCTTCTTTAAAAGTCTAAATCTTCCCCCTTGGGTGAGGAACCTACATTTCTCAAGCTGTGATCTTACTAGGGACAAGAGACTTGACAAAAAGCTTTTTTTAGGGAGCTAAATCAATGTTTCTCAACATGTCATATACAGATTATTTCCATTTACATTATTTCTATTCTATTATGGATCCTGGAAAAAAAAGCAAGTAAGAAATGCCTGTCTCTTGCTTCTATGGTTAAATTTATTACCTCTTTGACTGCATCTTCAAGGGAAATATTTTAGCTGTTTGTCAATGTTGTCCCAAGTCGTTACTTTTCTGTATTCTCCGTCTATTCAGGGGTAAGAAACATGCACATTTGGAAAGAATTTGAAAGGTATGCATACGAAAAATATTTCTTTTGCAGGTGAAGAAACCCACTGTCTACACTGATGAATTAGCAAGTTCACTGAACCTCTAACATAAGTGATATCTTCCATTTTGTGGAAAACACATACTCTTTTAAATGAATGTAGTAGAAATTCTTAAACAGTCCAAGAGAAAAAGATAAAATTTTGGTTTTAGAGTGAAACCAAACAAAATTATGATGAGAATTAGAGAAATTCTGAGAATCATCAGCATGACTAACAGTTGTCAAGACCAATAGTCTTATGAAGAGGACAACCATTACAAATGTCAGCGTCACAAGCTTCTAGTCTGAAGATCTTTTTCCACAAGACAGTGGATGCCTGGTAATGAATCATGTTAAAAAATACCCTGTAAAGACAGGGAAATACATGCAGATAGAAACAAACTCTCATTATGATTGAATCTAACTTTTTAAAATATTGCAAGATCTCCTCATGACTTACATTTTATGTCATTTCAGTCTTTACACAATGATGCAGTTTAAAGAAATAGTGTTAGCATCACTTCTCAAATAAGATTAAGGAAGGAAAATCCTTTGGTAACCATTTGAACAGGTCAAATGTAAATGAAATCTTTCGAGAAGCCTCAGCAGACTCAACCTGAAGAGAATCTTTGTGCATTTATTTAATAGAAAGTATTATTGTATTTTATCAGCTGTTAAACCTGACCTGAGGTTACTCACTAAACATTATACAGAACTTTTATAAGTAGCCCGTTAGACTTTTACAAAGATCCATAAGATCCATTAGTTTCCACACCAAATGAACCAGTAGAAAGTGATATTATCTCAGCCTTTAAGATGCCATGAAATACAATTATCTAGCAACAGAGGACCACTTTGTGACACTAACTACTGACATTTCCATGTCATTTTTCACTGGCTTTGCCAGATTTTATGAAAAGCATCACTTTGGGGGATTTTCCACTGTGCCTTCACCATATTAAAATTCAAATTTAAAAATGACTAGCATTCAAGGATACTTGAGAGAGGGAGAAAAGGGGGGAAAAAAGTATATAAAAGTATAACAAAATAATAAACTCTAGGACAGCAGATTTATGAAAGAATGGTCACTGTCAGAAACAAGTTATTTGGTTGATAGAGCTAACTGGGCCCAGTACAGAGGCCCTTATGTTCCCATAAAAGCACAGCAGGGCAGAGAACAGTAGTTATAATAACATCACATGTTTATCCCAACAAGCAAAAGTCATCTACAACTGCAAGACTCATTGTCTCTGTCCAAGGTGCCTGCTGTGGCTGTAAAGACACCCACAAGACCAAGCTCAGCTACTGTACATGCTCTGTTATGGCTGTGGGCAAGGGTGCAGGCTGAAAGGTACCCCAGGGAGCATCTTCCTGCATTGGCCTGGTAAGCTAGCAAGCTTCCAGGGACAGATTCACAAGGCTGTCCACCAGCCACCCCAGGTACTGAAGGCCTTGCGTGGATAGAGGCAGATGGGAGCTGGAGTGAATAGTCCTGCTAGTTGCGCCCACGAATGCCTTTATTAGGGTGGAAAGATAAAGTCTCAAAATTATGGCACTTACATGACTGTTATAACAGTCTCCTGAGAAGCAGGAGTGGAAAGCAGGCTATACATCATTGTATACAATTAGAAAATGTACATGGTTTACCCAGCAATAATCTCTTGCCTTGGCATTTCTACAAAGGAAGAAACTTTGTTAATAGTGGTTGAAAAACAAGAGCAGTTTTTAATTTTGTGTTGTCACTAAGGATCTGTGCACCAAAATACTGCTGTCCTGCAAGAGACTGTTTCCTCCCCAAGGCAGCCAGGATGTATGGCTCCATCCAGCCCTCACCCAACGTGCAGACTGCCCATCATCTTTTTCCCACGCTCCAGCAGTGTGGGAGGGTGTCCTGGTTCAAGTGAAAAGTAAAATCAATGAACAGAATTAGT
This sequence comes from Ceryle rudis, assembly GCA_033439905.1. NCBI lineage: Eukaryota > Metazoa > Chordata > Aves > Coraciiformes > Cerylidae > Ceryle > Ceryle rudis. The sequence goes on along the minus strand of JAAGNO010009335.1, from coordinate 11,312 downwards.
TCTGTTTTTAGTTGAACCAGGACAGAGGGAGAGGGAGCTGTCCTTCACTTGGCTCACACCAAAGCTGTAGTCAAGTGTCTGGTCACTGAGCTGGTCTTTAAACAACTGTGTCAGGGAGGCATTTGTCCTGCTTACCTCCAGCTCACATTAGGACCCACTACTGGTGTTAAAGTAAAAGGATTGCCTGCAGCAGGGTGTCTGGTACTTTTACAGCTGTGGTTACACACTTTAAAGCTCAAAAATAAAAAAGGCTTTCAAAAAAACATTATGGCCAACAAGTTCTTACAGCTTTTACTAGCAAACTCTTGTGTATCTGAGATCCCTTTTGTGCAGTGCAGAGGCACTAAAATCACAGATGGAGTAAAAATAAATGAAAAATAAAAATAACAAATGAATACTTGGTGGCATATGTCAACTACTTAACCAGACAAGATTATACACTTAAGATGTGTTCTTAGATCAGCTGGTCTGAGCTGGAAGGAACCTCAGTTAACATGCTATTATGTTTTCTCCATCATCTACTAGGAAAGGTCTTTCTAGAAGACTTGCAGCAACTTGCTAAAGCTTTTGATTTTCTTTCACATGTTACAAAGATGAATATGACTATATATCACAGAGTACTCTTACTTTCATTTGTATTTACATTGTTTCTATGTTTGTATGTCATTACACTTGTTTACTGTATCATTACCAAATTTAGACCTGGTAAATTTCTTAAAATACTTTGAGTCAACATAGGCTGACTTCATCAGTATTTCATATTGATAAAATATAATTCTTTCCTTATCTAGCCATGTACTAATTGAACATAGTAATGCAGTACAAGTTGTTGTCTTGTTAGCAAAACCATATGCTGCCTTGTATGTCTACAGTAACTTCAGTAATCTAGGCATACCTTTGAACCAGTAGTATTTCTTTTGCACTGAATTGCTTATTGCTTACCAAACTCCAAAATAAGCATAACTGGGAAAGTAATTGGACATCAAAGACAGCGTCTCCAAAGCATTCCAAATTACAGGTGCCCCTTCCTGGTAAGGCCCTGGGACTGTAACGAGCCTGCCCACAGACCCTATTTGGGGGAAGAACTCAAATCACTGTTTTCTTTCCCAAGAACTTTTTTGAGTTACAACCAGTGCTTCTCTAAAAGGCAATAGGGTTGGAGATGCACCATCTCTCATTATTTGGTGTTGATAGCTGAGTGCATGCAGTGGTGACCACATTGTGGTGAGTTAAACTTGGCTGGTTGCCAGATGCCCGCCAGTGTCCTCTCACTACCTCTCTGCAGGAGGACAAGGGGAGAAAATAAGATGAAAAACCTTGTGGGGAGATTGCTTACCAATTACTGTCATGGGCAAAACAGACTCAAATTATGGAAGACTAATTTAATTTATTGCCAATATAAAAGAGTAAAAAGACAAAAACTAAAACATCTTCCTTCCATGAATCCTATTCTTTCAGAGTGTATCTAAGACACTCCTCCATCCATGCAGACACTAGTAGACCCTGTTGTAGTAGTTGTTTTGGCTTTAGGGGCACAGATGTATCTGTTGGTTAACTGTGAGCTCTGGCATGTACTGAAGGAGTCAGGTAGCTAGGAGAGGACAGTGCTGGTGAACCAAGCAATTAGTATTATGTTGTGGTCTCAGTCTCCCATGGCCTCAGTCTCCCTAGGCTTCCCACGTGGAAAGACAGGCTATGCATGAGTATGATTCATAGAAACCTCATCTTCTGAATGTCCCAGTCAATTGCGTCTCCTCTATGGACAGCAAATATCACTAACGGCAACCCCTTTTTTAACTGAACAACTGCTTTCACAGGGAGTGGGAAGGTCTGAGTCAGACAAGAATACAGTAGAACTGGAGAGAAGAGTAAGGTTGAGAAGAGTTGCAGATAACATACCGATGTTATTACGGAGGTATGCATTGACTACAGCAAGTCACTAATAACACAAAACAATAACAGCAAAAAAATATTCTAGAGAGATTTCTTCACACATCTTTATAAACTGTTCATTCCCTTATCAACAAAAAAGAGTAACATGTAAAAAGCTGAAGAAAGGCAAAATATCTTTTTCTTAGCTGGATTGCATTTTTGCCCAAAGCTTTCTATATTTCTGTAGTGTCACTGAGCAATGGCTGTTGAACTGTCAGTGTAAGTATTTATTGCTATCCTGTGTATGTCACTGTCCTGCCTCCAGTGGCATGTATACTCATCAGTCAAACAGAACTACCTACCATGTTTGATTTATTGCCACTGTATCAAATCTATTTGTGGGTTTCGATAACATAAAACATTTTGCTAGAGATTAATTCCCTGATTTGCATGTTGCTCTTGGGAACTATATCATTATTTCCCTTGATGGATTCATTTTGAAGACAAAAAAAGATGCAGCTTGATTTTTACTCTGTATTCAAGGTGAGGTCTTGCTCTTTATTATCTGACCTTTATATTAACTCTTCCCCTTGTCAGTCTCAGAGACATTATTCATATTTGTGTCTGGTAGTGGAAGATTAAGTGATTACAGCTCAGTCAGGACAGTATGAATAGACTCTCAGAACACCTGGTGAATGTACCAGCAAATACCATGCTTCTGATATTGGCATTGTTGCCTTTTCTCAACCTTGCTGCTGTGAACCTGCTAGAAAATAAAACCGTGTTTGTTCACTGACGTTTGTTTCAATTTATACTCCAGGATGAATATCTAGTCAGATAAATGCCTACCAAATTGGTCACTTGTAAAGAAGGTGATGTATTGTATAAAGGTTGTTAACTTACTGTAATGTCAGTTAAATTGTATGAATTTCAAATTATTTTTGACAGTGCTACCTGGAATTTTCCAGACATAAGTAAAATTTTATTTTATTGAAAAAGGTTTATAATCTTGTCCTCTTTTAATACTCATAATCGATTGCTATCTGGGATGGTTGCCAAAGCAATGATTCATAACTTCTCAATTCATGTAGGTAAACACTGGATTAAGTACAGTTTGGTAAAATCAACATTCTTGTTTGAGCTATCAACATCATTGAACCGTGTTTCTTTCATTATAGATGTTACAAGGGCTGCTGATTTTTCTCTAGTTCACACCACCATGAACCTGATATTCATCACAGTTTTATCACAGACAAGAACTGATTAAACACTGGATTACAGCAGTACTGCACGGGTCAAGTCTAATAATTGAGGGAAACCTCAATTTCCATAGGAATTAAATAAAGAAGTCATACAGTGGGTCTCAGTGTTTGGTTAATTTGGTAAGTACATAATTTGTTTTCAACATCTTCTTATGCTTTTTGTACTATTGGAATTTGCCACAACAAAATCAGCATAATATAAAGACACTGGGGACTCTGTTCAGTTCCACATGGAGGCGTCTAGCCTGGTGTCTAATCAGTGGTCCAGAGAGAAAAGGTTTTCTGTAGGCCTTGTGTCATATCCATTAGTCTCATGCAGATGTGTCAGACAAACCCAGGACACCTGAAGTGGCTTTAAGAGTGTGTGCTTGGGCAACTAAGTCCCTGAGTTAATCCCCTAGCCTATGTGGGACATGGGGTCTGGAGAACTATGCAGTTAATACATGTATCTAGTAAGGTGTAAAACTTACACAAGTCCTTTGCCTGTACTGAACAGGGATTTAATTGCCCACATTTGAGTAAATGGTGACATCAAGGTATCAAAGATATCCTTATGAGACTTGCACAGATGACACAGGGACTCCTGGGGACTGCTGCTCTTCAGGTATGTGTGCTGGGGAGGCAGCGTGGCTCAGTGGCACAAGGCAATTCTGTGCAGTCAGTTGACTCCAGTCCTAGATCTCTCTTGGACTTTAAAGCATTTAGTTTACTCAGTGAATATACATACATCTAGATTTAGACACCTAAACTTTATGTACCCAGTTTGTAGCTGAGTCCAAGAGTTAGAAAGAAAAGCCAAGTGATGGTCTCAGGGATTTTCATGTATCTATGCCTAGAAATGAGGGTTTTTTTGGAAAGAGACATGTTCCTAGATCACTTTTTGAGACAGCACTGTCTGCTAGTGTCTGTTGCCAATATTGTGGAGATAGTGTGTCGTGTCAGAAAAAGGACTTCCTATCATAAAGTTAAAGATTAATTTTTAGTAGAAAGATCTGGAGCCCAAGCCTGCATCTTTTGCCTTTTTTTCACATAGCATTGCATTTTTCAACACTAGTGAAATGAGTTCAGTAACCACAAGTGTCCTGACTAGCTACTGCAATGTTTTAGTAGTTTTCTCCTGATTAATATGGAACAGCTAGATTCTCTGTTTGCTGGTACACAGATGTTGCCACTGAAAAGTAGGTATTGGACAATGTGATTAATGAAGGCAGAGTTCTTTTACTGCCTCATTTGCTCTGAGTTCAAAGCAGATGAACAGCTTAGAGCTCTCATAATGAAAGCTCTTATAGGAACATGTTTAGTGGTGTGTTTTGAAGACAAAGTTGTTAGTAGGTTTCATGTTTTCATCAGCAAGGTTAATTAAACACCTTGTGAGATAAGATGCAAGCTCATAGCCCATCTTGCTTTAGAATAGCAAGAGGCATGCTTGGAGTTTATCTCCAGCTGAGGAGAGCTTTACTCCAAATTCCATTGACTTAACATGCTTAAATCAATTTCTCAGAAAAACATCCCTTAAAATACATATGTTTCAGACTGAATTTTAACCATGTGCATGCATCAAGTCATTAATCTTTTCCGCAGTGTTACACCTTGGTGTCTTTTCAGATTTGTGTTGGAAGATGCTTTTGGTGTTCTCTGACCGATGCACAAAGATCATTAAAACTTTCCTTCCTGCTGTCCTCATTTATTTTCTTTGAATATTGCAGCTAGAATGTTTCTCTCTGAAGATCTTTTCTGCTGGTGAAATTATCTATAATGTTAACTGAGGCAAATTCAGAAGCTGACAGGAATAGTCCCAATTTGAAATAGTTTAAACCAAGATTGAAACATAGCACTATAAATGCTAGATTTTCAGAGGAAATAGAGTATATTGGTGTATATGGAGAGGGGATGGAAAGAATCTGGAGTTAATCTAATATTGTGGAGAGATCTGAAAAATAAAATATGAATATATCACTAAAATATTCTAAGATTTCAGAGAAAGAACTAATTAAAAATAGTAATAATTACATATCAAAATACTAGTCCAACATAGATGCTGTACTTTTACAGAAACTTTATATTTAGGACTGTCCATTTTTCTGTTCTGACAAATTTTTGGCAGGGCTTGTGATGTAGCTTTGTGACAGAATACACTTTTCAATAAAGTATGCCACCCTAGCCAGAGAATAATTGTGTCTCTCATGATAGAACACTGCATGCAATCCCTTTTGACCTTCTTCTCACATAACTAAAATGCAATGTAAGGCAACCTTGTGTGAGCTTATGCTGCTAAGACAATCACATGTCTGAGATGGGTTGGGATGTGTTAAACAATTTTATGAAAGAAGAAAAACTGCTGATGAAATTCAATTACCTTTGTAGAGTACAAAGTAAAACAAGAACAGTGGACTCTGGCAATATACTCTGGGAAAGCGTCACTAACCTATATAAAATACAGAACACAGATGACAAACTTTTCCAAACGATCAAAGTTAATAGATCTAGCTAATCAGATGGATAATGTTTAATGAGAGATATGCAGATGGATGAAACACAGTTGGAAGGTACACTATTTGCTTGGTGCACCTGGGCATACAGAAATTAAATGTCCTCAGAGAATAATAGGGGGAGGTATAAGGAAGAATAAGGCAAGAAAGAAGAAATCATTTTTTCTTCCTGTTCCCACTGGAAAGTGGGTAAGGAAGCTGTCAATGTTCCCTGAAGGAGAGAAAGAAAATGTGAGAGAACAAACTCAACCTAGGGGAGAGGGATAATGAAACTGACTGAATTTTGATGTTAATGCCACACTACTGTTGTGACTCTCTCCAAACCAATATTTTCTTCATTAAATTCTCTTTAAAGGAGAAATCTTAGGGTGAATACTTGTCCCTGTGGAAACCAATTAGACTTTTGTCAATGACTTAAACTGGTTGTAGAGCACTGGCCACCACCAGCTGGCACAGGGTTGGGCTGTTCAGCATTCCCTGAGGCAAAACTGTCTAATGATAACGTTGCACTGGCTTTTGATGATTGACAGCTGGAACAGGAAAGGCAAACTTCGGACCATCCTCCATGTGTAAAGGGATGGTGAAAAAACAGTCTTTCAAGTCAATGACAACCATTGGCCACTTATCAGGCAACAGAGATGACAAGAGAATACTGGGTTGGAGGGCTCCTATCAGCTCAGTGACAGCGTTGATTGCAAGCAAATCATGTATCAATTGCCACTTGCCATTTTTCTTGGAGGTGAGAAAGATGGGTGTATTCCACAGGCTAGTTGTGGAAACGATGTGGCCTGCAGCTAATTGCTCTTCCAAAAGTTCATGTAGATGCAGCAGCCTTTAGCTTTTCAGGGGCTACTGGTCCACCCAGACTGGAGATGCGGTTTTCCATGAAAGCTTTAGGGACGACCACGGCACTCCAGTGGCCCCGGTTGAAAAGGTGTACTGAAGATGAGGCCAAATTGACACAATATATCCCTCCTCATAAGGTACAGGGGACTGGCATTACAAACAAAGCAGCATGAGCAACCTTCCCCTTGGGTCCCTGTGTTGTCAACAGTTGAGTGCTCTGCTTCAGGTGCTGCATTCCCCCTACCCCGACAATAGCAGAGGTAGGATCTTGCACCAGCCAGTCAGATGGCCATTCTTGCAACCAAATGATAGTAACATCAGCCCTGGTGTCTACTAGGCCCTTAAAGTCGACACCATTATTACGGCATGTCATCATCAGTTGGTGACATGTTACTGGCTGCGTCCAGAAAACCATCAGCTGCCCTGTGCTGCCAAAACTGCCCTGTTGATCCCCTTGTCTAGGACTGTCACTAGAGGTAAAAGCCACTAGTTGCACAATTCATTACCCCTCTGGCATGTGACAGGGAGGGGAGAGAGTCCATGCCATAATCTTTATTTCCCCGCTATAGTCTGCATCAGTTACCCCTGAATATGAACAGCCCCGTAGATCTGGTGAGCTGCTCCAGTCTTGGCTCAAGGGCTGGGTTGGGGAGATTTTTTTGTTGTTTTTGTGCATACATGATGCCGAGGAGAAGGAGGCAGCACAGTGGAGAGGACAGTCCTGCTGCTGCTGTTGCTGCTGGCAGAAGAGAGGGGGAAGTTTGACAAATTGCCCTCAAGGAAGAAGCTGGGGAAGCCCCCTGAAGAGGTGTGTGGGCAGAAGGGCTAGGGAGATCCCGCAGTTCCTCCCACCCCACCCTGCACCCCCAGTGCCGTGCCGGGCTGGGACATCACAGCATAAAGATGGGGAATTTCTTGGCAGGATTTGGTGGAGCTTCATCCTGCTTTCTCCACTCTCCAGCTTGCAGCTTGGCACTGGAGCGGCGGTGGTGGTGGCAGCGGCAACAACAGATGAAGCGGCAGAGCATAGTGCCCCTCCCCCATTAGTTCCTCAATGCCAATTGCCTGCATTCTGGCTATATTGTCCAGTATCTTTGCCGTAGCAAGCTCCTTACTTACTTACTCGGTCAACCACACAGTGTACTGCATGGAGGAGAGAGTCATATGAATCAACATCTGCCAGTCATGCGTGGTCATAGTATACCCATCCCTGACTGTGCTAAACAGATTAAACATGAAAGATGACTGAATGCCATAATCACGGACTGATTTCTGTAACTTTTTCACTGCCTCATACGGCAGGGTTTTCCAGGTTGGGGCTCAGTTGCCCTGGTACTGCATGGGGAAATCCTTTAACATGTCAGAATCCCCATGTTTAATGGCTTCCTTTCCGCATTTTTCCAAGACCCCGTGAAAGCCACCCATTTCCTCCTCAGGCCTGCCTGACCCGTCCAGCAAATGAGATGGCATGCATGACCCCTGATGGGCCCCCTGGGCGTTATCATCTGGGGGATAAAGATCAGGTTCTTTCTCAGGGCCTGCTGGTCCAGGGTCCAGAGGGTCCTCTTCCTCTGGACTGCTATCATCTGAGGGCGCTGCTGTGGGGGCATCTGACGGTGTTGATGGGGCTGGCGGTGTGGAGGATGAGGTGAAGGGAATTGCAGGCTCCCCCTCCTGGCTGGTGCCACAGCCTCCTGGGCTCCACTTCACGCAGATGGGCGGGGTGTTGGCAGTTCCCACACAGGAGTAGGTGAATGTACCCTGAAAGAATCTGTGCCCCTGTGGAGAGTTCATGCTACAGCAGGCTCCTGGCAGGAGCTATAGCCTCAAGTAGAGAAGCCCATGCTGGAGTAGTTTTTCTGGCAGGACCTGTGGCCCTATGGGGGAATCATGCTGGAGTAGTCTGTTTCTGAAGGACTGTATGCTGTGGAAAGGACTCATGATAAAGCAGTCTGTGAAGAGCTCTAGCCTGTGGGAAGGACCCATGTTGGAGAAGTTCAAGAAGGACTGTCTACTGTGGGTCGGACACCACACTGAGGCAGGGAAAGAGCATGAGTAAGAAGGATTGGTAGAGACAAAGTGTTACAAACTGACCACAACCCCAATTCCCCCACCCCTGCACTGCTCAGGAGGAGGAAATACCGAAAGTATTTCGGTATAAAGAAAGTGTGAGTAAAGTTGAGTCTGGAAAGGAGGAGGGTGTAGGGAAGGTGTTTTTAGATTTGTTCTTATTTCTCATTATTCTTCTGTGATTTGATTGGAAATAAAATAATTCTCCCAAGTTGAGTCTATTTTGGCTTTGATGGTAATTTGTAAATGAAATCCCTGTTCTTACCTCAAGTTAGAAGCTTTTTTTTGTATTTTCTCCCTACATCTGGTTGAGGAGGGTGAGTGACAGGGCTGCCTAGCTGGCACCTGGCAGTCAGCCAAGGTCAACCCACCATATAACTGTACATTAAAATTTTAACAGTAATGTCTGAGTCTGGCACTGTTTTTTACCTTGGTTACGGAAGGAAGAGGAAGGATCTGACAATCTCTTTGCAGCATATTACTCACATATAGAGTAGAAGAACAGAAGGCATTCCTAAAGCCTCTATGTGGTTTACAGTAAAGGAAAGTCTTCTTCATATCTGTATAGGATCCTGAAGTGATCAGTTCAGTGATGTCCTCTATTGGGAATATACTGTAAAATATGGCCTGTGACGAACTTTTCTGGAACTGTGAGTTATTATGTATGTGCCAGTGCAGGAGATGACTGTATCTGAAAACCTGGCATAGGTGTTATGAGCATGTTTTATGGTGGCAGTTCAGCAAAATTATTCTTAAAAAGTCCCTAGATTCACCCTTCCAGGATGTGTGTGTTGACCTCTGGTGTTCTTGCTATGATAGTGGTTTCTTTGTCTTAGACTCCTCATCATTACTTTATGATGCTTCATATTTTCATCCCTAGTCATCAGCTATTTGTCTATACAATGAAAGGAGATAGAGAGATGCCATAGGAAACTGAATTCCTTCAAAGTGACAAATGTGTCTATGATCTCCAGTTATAGCCCTAGATGTCAGCAACAAATATAGCATGAAGATAATCTGAAGAAGAAAGAGGAACTTGAAGTGTTTCCTTTTATAGAAGTCTCACAGAAGCATGTCTCTTCAAGCTAAGCAATAGATGCTTTATTGGCAGGCTGCCATGTTGACAAACTGCCGTTGAGTTTGGTAAAAGATATTTGTCTGTGGTGTGCATTGTCTTGTGTATCTGTGCTTGCTCATAGGCCCGTTATGGATTGTTGCATTAATTATTATGTGTCATACACAAAGATCTTGGAGGAATTGGTTTCAGATTTACTCTAGAAGGTGGATGGTGTAATTTATTGTGACAAATCAGTTTTTAAAACCTATTCTGTATTCATGTGCATTTTTGAAGTGTTAACATTAAATACATGTCCTCGCATAGTGGTCTCATTAGGAGAAAACCATTCATTTGTCCTTGGCATAAATAAATCGTACCACTTTTTAATAAGAATAGCAATAGACAAATTTGCAGGTTGTGGATTATTTTGCTTTAAGAAACTCTGTTCTCTGGGCTAGACCTCCAGACGGCAATACTTTTTGGCTCCTACTATTAAGAGGAACCCAGGCACACCTGCCAGGGAAAGACACTGAACTCCTGTTCATGGCTGTTAGTTAGGACCTATGCTACAGTATATGATCCAGAGCTGTTCACTAACTTTCAGGTACACTGATACTCTGGAGTAGTGAATACCCAGATTTAATGCACAGCATGTAAACCTGAATCAGTCTTTGTATGGAGGAAATTAATTCTGCCCTAATGTAACCACCTACAACCTGTGAAGAAGTCTACACTGCACATGTCTAGTGGTAGATAAGACAGTCCCATCACCTATAATTTTATTCTTGATAGTGATCTTACTTTGGGAGTACAATGATAAAACGACTGTAGCCTAAGACATGCAGAAAACCTTACAAGGGTTGGGCTATGGTAACTACTATTTTTGGGGAGATATTTTAAAGACATTGTTTCAAAAATGGTATTGCTCAAAATATATTTATATATTTGCAAAATAATAGAAACAAGTATGGCAAACTCTGGAAAAAAAAAATTAATTCCAAAAAACTCATTTGATATTAAATGAGGCTCAAATGATTTTGTAATAATAAACATGATCCTACAAATTAAACTTATATCTGTGTTCATATATATGTATATGTGTATGCATAATTCTGTGAGAGATATATGGTGAAAAATTAACTTTGCATTAAAGAAGTATATTCAAGTTTTTAGTTAGAATTCAAAACCAAACTGCACAGTTATTGAGATCTGTAAATCAGAAAATATATATTTTTTTAAAATTTGTCTGAACTTTACCTAATGCACACATTGTTTCAGAGTTTTCCAAAAGACTATAATTATGTAAAAAGATCTGAAATTCCAGGGGTTGGCTTCTATAGGATCTTGAAAGGATCCTGCAAGCCTGGGTATCTAGTTCCTGTTAGAGCTGGTATAATTTAGGTACTTATCTCTTTCTGTTTTCTTTGAATATTCCAGACACTTTGATTCCTAACCCTTCACTCTTATGCATCCCCTGGATGCATGCTTATAAGAGCTAGGTAAAGAGCTGAGCTCCTGGAGATTGAGGCTTGCTCTTTAGATAAATGTTGACTGAGTAAGTTTTGATAACTGATAAGAAGTCCAAATCAAGCCTGTTTGTTTCCCACCTTGCAAACCTATAGAGTCTTCAAACCACTGGTATTATTATGCAAAAAAAAAAAAAAAAAAAAAAAAAAAAAAGCTGAATAACAAAGGACCTTTAAAAGGAGGAATAGG
>JAAGNO010009334.1:0-15016 GCA_033439905.1 Ceryle rudis | reverse complement strand
TTGCTGTGGAGAGGAGCTGGTTTGATGATGCCTCAGAATGAAATTTAAGAATGACAGATGCTGTCTGCTACGGAAGGGTTCACTAGTGGTTCTTCCCAGCACATAGGAATCCTCAGCTGACCTCCAGCATCCAGCACCCTGCATCCTCCAATGGCATCTCCCAGCAACTGACAAAAAGTGAAGCCTATTACTGAACTTCACGTGCACATGTCCCCAGCACTGCTCTCTCCACGCCAGGAGCTGCCCAGCAGTTACCCAGCTCTGACCTCTTTTCAAACCCTGGGGCTCCCAGGAGGATAGGGAACTTCTAGAAGGTGAGGAGAGCACAACTGGCATTGCCCGGACTGTGGGCCCAAGGGGACAAAAGTCCTCCTCCTCACGCCACCCTCAGACAGGCTACCGCAGCCTTCTCTTCCCTTCGCAAAACCTTGGAGAGGAGCATTAGCTAATCAAGTGGTAGCATCTATAATCAGCTTGATGCACTCTCTTGTGAACCTGATTCCTAATAAGAAAACAGCGGCTGAGAAGGGAGGGAGGAGGATCAGCATAAAATCCAGTCCATAAACACCCGGCTGGGCGAGACCAAGAAAGACAATTGGGCAGCTCCATCCCCAGCGCCGCTCTGTTTGTCTAAATGATTTACTGCAAACACCGTGCTTGCGACGGGCAGAGACGACCCAACAACTCTGAGGACGGGAGATAGGGGAGCGCCGCGCACTCCCAGCACAATCTCGGCGAGTCACTGGGAGGGAATGCATCCGCTCAATTCATTAGGACTGATAGCTCCCTCAAAGGGGCTGAATAATTGATGGCCTAGAGAAGCTTTTAAGATGTTCTGTGCGCTCAGAAGACCAAGAGTATTATTTTTTTAAAAGCTAACGCACACAGAGAAACATCGGCGAAGGTGATCCGAGCAAAGGTTAGATGTTTTAATACGTTATGTTTACACCGTAAATCCTTGCTCCATGGCTTGTAAGGGGAAATGGATACGGTGTGGCTCGGGGCAGTGGCAGGCGCGCAGGCAGGACCCACTAGCCGCTCCGGCAGGAGGGGAGCCAGCTCCCGAGGGCTGCGGCGGTGGGAACCCAGCTCCCATCATCACAGCATCCCCTCTGCCTCATACTGCAGCAGAGATGTCCCCACCACAACCAGAACGACCTCTCTGTCTGACCCAGGGACAGACTCTGCACCCGCTTACCTTTGACGGTGACGTGGACGCTCTGGCTGATGGAGAGCTGGGGCTGGATCAGCACGCTGCACAGGTACTCGCCTTCGTCCATGCCTTTCTGGACATCCATCAGCTTGAGAGTCCCGTTCTCAAAGACCACTTGGCGGTGGTTATCAGGCAGCAGCAGAGAGTCCTTGTACCACTTGATGGAGTAATACGGGTACCCGATCACCCTGCAGTTGATGAAAGTGTCCCTACCCGCTACCGCTGTTATGTTCTTCATCGCTCGGATGCTCGGGGGACCTACATATTGGGGAGGAAAGAAGAGGCAGGCTAGGTTAATTCCGAAGGGCCGTTTGCTTGCATGCAGATCTGCTGCTACTTCAGAGCGAGCTTCACAGGCAAAGAAGGTGAGACCAGAGCAGTCGGGACCCAGCCTGGTTCTGGGTGAGGAGCAGGCACAGGCTCCTCTCTGAGCATGTGTGGGGAAAGACGCTCATCAGCTGCATCCTCCAGCTACAGCTACTGGCACGTACCTACAGCAGCGCAGCTCTGAACGAGGACTGTGCTCCTCGATCGTGGCCACACTTTGGCACATCCCACCCCAGTCTGGCAGCTGTAATTTCAGTGCTGGGGAAAAGCTGTGCCCACCAGACACCCCTCTGCTGCTCATCGGAGGAGGTCAGGCAGCGTCTGGACACGTCTCTGCAATGGGAGCTGCGGCTGCCCAGCACACCTCCAGCACAGCCACAGGAACTGTAAGAGAGACAGGGAACACTCCCCCACCACCACAGCCACTCTGGGCCTCTCAGAGGGAAGCTGCCTGCATCGTGCCAAACGTCCGCGACAGTAGCTGCTATGGGAACCTGACTGTTGTTGGCAAATATATTTCACCTCCCCTAAAGCGTGCCTTTCTGAGCCTCCCGCTGGCAACCCAAGCATTGCCAAAACCAGCCAGTCATCGCTTCCTGGCTGGCTCACAGACTGGGAGATGCTGCAGGTGAGGATGTCGACAAGAGGTTTCATACATCAATAATTACACCGTTTTCCTGGCCACCGCATAAAATAGCAAAGGAATCTAAAGATGAACCCTATCTTGACTCCCCATCCCAAGCGTGCAGCGGGACAACAGCTTAACAGTCCCTCAGGATAAGCTGATGGGTGGTGTTTCTCAGATTGGGACACACTTAGAAAAGGAGCAGGAAAAAAGAAATTAGCATCTCACTCTGTAGCTGTCTCCTGGGCCTGTCTGAGGACAACTTGCTCCATTCCAGGGCTAAAAAAGCCCAAATCTTATCTAGTGACAAGAACTGATGGGTGGGGGGGAATGGAGACAAGGGAACATCCTCATTGAACACACAGCTCCAGCTTCTCGTGGCTGCGGGATGAACTTGCTCCAAATTTAGCAGTAAATGGCAGCAAAATGCCAACTCTCCTGGGATCCCAGCCAAAAAGCCACTAGATCCATTTCAAACCTGAGACACAAACACAACCCTTCAACTCTCTCTCAGTAGACAAATAAACACTACCTTGCCTCTGTGTCACTCCCACCTCTATGCCTGGAAGCTTCAACTGTGATTATTAAGGGGCAGGGGCTTACACCCCACCCCGTGCCTGAAAGCTCTCCTTGCAACATGCTCCTGCTGTAATAACACGGTGATTAACATGGCCATGCCTCTTAGCAGACAAAGAAAACACAGACATGACAAATCAAAGCTCATTTTCCACGATTTCACGTGCTGCCTCATCATCATTTGTTGTGTAGATGCCCCGTGCCGGCGGGTGCCTTCACTGCCCAGCCTGCACCCACCACTGCCTTCTCTGGGCACAGGGTCCCTCAGGGAGGTGTGTGCCAGCTCTGTGGGGTGAGAGCAGACCCCGACGGGGGCAGCACTGCCCTTTCATGCCTGCAAAGCCGAGTTCCAGCCCCCAAAGCTGCAGGGCCACTTTGCACTGCGCCGGACTCCCCGCTTTAAGCGGCGGGAGGCTCAGCGCTGCGGGAGCATGTGGGGCAGGAGTGGGGAGCACGGGAAACGGGGTTGGGGCAGCTGGGAAGAGGAGAAGCGATCGGCCGGGGAACAGAACAAAACCAAAAGCCCAGTAAAAGTCCTATTCTGATATTTAAAAGTAGACAGGCACCTCTTACGTTTATTCGCGCTTGGTATTCGGCGCTGCCCACCGAGTTCCGCGCGGTGCACCGGTACACGCCACCGTCCTTGATCTGCGGGCTCGTCACGTTCATGTGGCTGACTGTGGTGCCGTCCGACATGGTGTACTGGTTGGTGCGGTGCCCGCTGTCCCGCGGGATGGGCTCGTCGTCCAGCGCCCAGGTGACGGTCGGCGGGGGGGCCCCCTTGGCAGCACACATCAGGGAGAACTGCTCCCCGGGGTTGACCACCTTCTCGCTGAAGGAGGAGACGATGCGGGGGGTCCCATCTGGGGGGCACCCGGGGGGACGGGGGTCAGGGAGTGGCAGCCACAGGCGGCAGCAGCAGCAGTCACCCGCTGGCAGGATGGTTTCGAGCTCCCACCCGGGGTGGGAGCCACAGCACAGCCAGGACAGGAGCCCTGGTTGGCAACAGGCACCTGCATCCCTGCAGCAGGGACACGCTGTGATGGGACGTGCCAGGGGATACAGCCCTCGGCTCCTGGCTTGGCAGAGCCCAGCCCTTGTCCAAGCACCTAGCGATCTGGATCAGGGAGGGGACACCCAGTGCAAGGCAGCCCCTTGGCCCAGGGGCTGTGGATGGGCAAGTCAAGCCTTATTTTGGTCCTTCCCCATCCTGGCCGTGCTGCATCCCCGAGCTGCTCGCAGACAGCGCACACAGCCCAGGAAGCCCTAGGACCCCCCACCCCAGTGGGTCTCTCTGCCCCCAGCCATGCACAAAGCAGCCCGGTGCACTTCAGAGAGGGGCAGAGGAAAGCCCCCACCCCACAGAAGCCAGCTCACCCTCCAGCGTGATGATGGAGAAGTCCTGTGCCGTCTGGGACTTGCGGGTGGCAAAGCACTGGTAGGCCCCGGAGTGGCTCTTCTGGGCAGCCGTGATGAGGAGGGTCTCGTTGCTGATGCCCCGGATGGAGATGTAATCATCCACCACCACAAGCTCTGTGTTGCGGTACCAGCGGATGACGTACTCAGGGGACCCACTGAGGGCACAAGAGAGGATGACGGTGCTGCCGATGCCCGTTTTGAGCTTCTTTGGTGTGAGGGTCACACGCAGAGGGTCTGTGTGAGAAAGGGCGAGAGCGGCCAAGGTGTTGGTGGGGCCAGGCAGAGCAGTGGGAGGCACCTCAGTTTTACTGGGCTTTCCATCTTTCCTGCCCTGGGAACACCAGCCCAGCTACGAGTGTAACGTCACTACGCAGGAAGGCAGGTGGTCCCTGCATCAAGCTGGAGATGTGCCAGGGTGGCTCCCGGCAGGCCGCTGGTGCCTGGTCAGTAGGAACCCCCAGGAACAAAGCACAAGATAAATACCTGGCCTGCCCAGATGGTATTTACTGTTTGGCTGGAGCTTATTTTATGTAAATGAACAGAAGAAAGCACAGAGGCACCTAACACAGAACCCACACCACCATCCAGCAATTTACATCCCCCAGTATCACTCTGAATTTTCCCGAGGCCCCTCTCCCTGCCCGAAATGGTAAATCAGAGGAGAGCTGCAGATGCTGCAGCACAAGAAGCCTCCTGCGAGCGCTCCCAGCACACACGACATTGCATCACAGGATGGTGGCTTCCAGCGCGCGACGCCCCACGCTGAAATACGTGACCTGTCATTTGCACAGCTGCGTAAAACCTTTAAGGCTTTATATTTATAAAGACTTCACATTTAAGGAGGTAGCAGCACAGACCCCTCCCCACCGCTCTGCCCCACTCCTCCCAGCTCTCACCTATGACCGTGAGGGTCCCCGTGACCTCTGCAGACCCGAAGGTGTTGGTCACCTCACAGATGTAGGTCCCGCTGTCCTCCACGCGCAGGTCGCTGATGGTCAGGCCCGTGATGCGCTTGGTCCAGCGGCTGTCGGTGGGGAGCGGGCGCCCGTCCTTGATCCACCGGACGGCTGGGTTGGGGTAGCCCGAGGCGATGCAGGGCAGCTCCACCAGCCGGCCCACCTTCACCTCCCGGTTCTGGAAGCTGTCTAGCATCGTGGGGATGGACTCTGCCGGGTCTGCGACCAGAGAGAAAAGCTGCTCACCTGGTGAAGGGGCAGAGGTGAGGCTTCTGCCCACAGGGATGCCAGGACAGCCCCTGGCATGGGGACTGGTACCACCATGCCCCCTTGGCATCAGCCAGGAAAGAGCAGATCTCCCCCTCCCTGTGAGCCACTGGCTGTGTTGGGCAGGAGCACAGGATGCCAGCCCCCATCTCCCCTGGGCATGGGGCTGGCAGGGGCTGACCTGTCCCACCCAGGGCAGCAGGTTTACAGGGAGTGCGAAGGAAAACGCAGCTCACTAGCTGATAGGATGAATAAACTCAGCACTGAAGGAATTACTCAAGGTGACACCTAATTGGTGCAAAATACACAAATTCTGTGGCACATTTCAAAATTTACAAGCAAAGGGGTCCATCAGGCATCTGGGAAAGGAGAAAATTAATCACCAAGTCTCAGGCGTGAAATTAAATTCCAGGGGAAAGAAGCCTCTTGCATTACTCCCAAACAGAAGTAAAACGCCGTGACGTGTAAATAATGACAGCGACCAGGCCACATTGAAAGTGCATGGAGAGGGGGTGAAAGACCCACGCTCCTTGGGGGATGTGTGGCAGGATCACCATGGGTGGGACATGGGACCCCCAGGTCTCTAAGAGGCCAGTGCAAGGCCAGGAAAGCCCCATCCCAGACCCATCCCCATCCCTCTTCAGGGTTAATTTGATGAGCAAGCGCAGGAGCCACAGCCCAAGCACCTGGGGATGGAAAAAGCATATGGCAGAGAGCAGGCAACGCTGCCGCCGAGCGCTGGGAGTCACGATGTGGCTGCGAGTTGGGCGAACTCCCTCCCGAGCGGAGTAATTTGGGCAGCGAGCGGAGCCGGGAGCGCCCCGAGACAGTCGGCACTGCGGACTGCACTGCCTCGGCCGCAGTATCGCTTGCACGTTCGTCACATCGCGTCAGGCTGCTCACATCGCCAGCTGTCACATCGCATTGCCTGCCACCCCATCGCCTCTCGCTCGGGGTGCCGCGTGGCACTGCCGTCCGCCACGGCCGGCTCCAGGGGGACCAAGCGCTTTGGGGCACACGCGAGGCAGCGCGAGCCCCCCGCGCAGCCCCGGGGAGACCCCCTAGCCCCCTCAGGGACGTCCGGTAGCACTGCCATCGCCCCCTCCTGCGCTGTGGGAAGCCGGGCACCGTGGCAGGCAGGCAGCAGGGCTGGAGCCCCTTGTGGGCACAGGGGCACCGTCAGCAGCCACGCGCTCACCTGAGACAGAGAGCCTGGCTCCGTTGCTCTGCCGCGTCTCCCCGCTGTACTTGTGCTTGGTGATACACCTGTAGGTGGACAAGGCATCTTCCTTCTGCACGTCCGATATGTACAAACCTCCGTAAGAAGTAATAAAAAACCTATTTTCTGGAGACACAAAGGGAGGAGAAGAGTGAGAGAAACAAACCTAAGATGTCATCTCCTAGGCTGTCAGCACCCGGGTCAGGCACTGGAGTCAGAGGTAGGAAGTAAAGTGGGGTCCTTTCTCCACCTCTCTGCACTCTGACTGGGCTGGGCCGCAGTCTCTGGCTTCATCTTCATGGGCTGAAGTTTTGGGCAGGCTGGTAAAGTCAGGACAAAAAAGGTGAGCAGCAGCGCTTGTCGTAGCAGCCTCGTGTGCACAACAGCAGCACATGGGTGTGCAACAGCAACACTCCTGTTCGTGGGCACCGCCTGCTTCCCTCCGGCACTCATCCTGCACAAAGCTGGGCTCAGGGTGTTCCTACATGGGGCATTTAGCAACCTGGCCTCAGCCCGGGGGGTCAAGCTCTGGCTGCAGAGGGCAAGGAGAGCGGGCGGCACAATGCTCCGGCAGCACGATGCTCCACTGCGCACTGCGTAGCAACGCAGCAATTAAAAGTGAATCCGTCCCGCTGAGTTAATAATTAGCTTAACTTACTTGGAAGCACACGAAAACAAATAGGGGCTTGAGCTGGTGTCTGAGCCCTGAGAGAAGGATGGCAGGAGAGCGAGCAGGCAGGGAGCGCAGCCCCAGGCAGTGCTGCTGGAGCAGCCCCCTCTGCCAGCAGGATTTGGAGTTTGGCACACACCAGTGCACACAGGGAAAGGAGCCTGCGACTCACCCGTGAAGCTGGCCTGACCACTGTAATTCGTCATGAATAATAACAGGAATTAACACAAATGGAAAGGCCTGCACTGTGGTACAATTTAGCAACTACAGGGAGAGCAGGGTAAGCGGGGACACTGGGGAGAAGCTCCCCTGCCCACCTGGCACCCCTCCACCATGCCCCATGGCTGGTGGAATGGTGACAACGAGCCTTTGTCCCCACTGCCTGTGGGGCCTTTGGGGTTTATTCCAGCATGAGCCACCACCAAGCCTCAGCTGGGACAGGGTGGTCCATCTGCTTGGCTGCACCGACCATGTCACTAGGCAAACCACCCTGCACCAAACAGTAAAGGCAGAGGAGCAGAACATAACTAGCAGAGCTCAGCATTCCAAGCGCAAACCTCTAAATGTAGCCTTTGAACCAGCAACAGCCACAAATGGCTCCATCAAGTCCTGCACCATGCCTGGTAGACCAGGCTCTAGTTCATGAGGCCAATCAGATATTTTTTCTTCCAGCAACTTTTGGAAGCACCTGGATATTCTCAGTTTAGGTGGAGGAAAGTGCCACGGTCGAACCCAAGCGCAGACAATGCAGGAGTGGAACGCCATGCTGAGACCCCAGGCTCCCTGAGCAGCCCATCTGTCTGCTTCCAGAGCACGACCATGGAAGCCTTTCCCTGCAAGCACTGGAGGTGACAGGCTGGCAGAAATCAGGGCTCTTCACCCTGGGAAGCGAAGCACATCCCCGGCACGAGCCAAGGCGACGGCCGCCCCAAGCTCTACTGGCACCACCCTCTCCAGCTGCAGCTTAGCTGGATGCGCACGCCCGACTAACTGCTGGATAAGAGAGCAGTAGAGGCTCGAAATGGCAAAGAAACAGCCACCCCGATAAAATGCGAGTCTAGTGGTTAACAGGAAGCACAGGCTCCTGGCAGCCACAGGAGTGAGAGCGGTAGCCCCATGGGGTGCCAGAGGTGCCACCCCTAGACCTCCAGAAGCTTCTCATGAGCTCCAACCCTCCACAGCAATGCAGCACCCATGTCTCCACCCCTGCTTGGAGGGGACAGGGGCTTCCCGGGCAAAACCTCAGCCGCTGTTTTGCCACCGTGCTGCAGCAAGGCAACACCAGTGCAGCAGCACGCACGCCGCACCAGTATGCGACTGGGACCAGATGTGCGGCGGCGCGAGTCTTGGATGTGCCGAGGGATTCGCACAAAGCTCCGTCAAAGGGAAGGGGGGAGCAGTCCCGCAAGCGCAACCAAAACAACATGCAAATCAAACATTAATTTTTCATCTCCCATCAAACCAGTAAGCGAGGAATATTGGCTGCACTGGAATTTGAGATGGGGGGAGCCCGTTTCCATGGTAACGGGGCTGTATTTTGCCAAGCGCTCGGCAACCCCAACTGGCCTCCCCTCCCCACAAGCACACCCGTGCGTGGTGAACCGCAGCCCTGCGTGCCTGTGCCGCGCTCCTCGGCTGCAAACAAAGCCCTGCGAGAGCCGGAGCGCTGGCTGAGGAGGCAGCGGAGGGGCAGACACAGGGGTGCTGGGTGCCCCCTGGGACCTGGGCGAGGAGGCAGAAGACGCAAGGGTGCTGGGTGACACCCCTGGACCTGGCACTGCTCACAAGAGCCAAAGCTTTACACATGGCAAGGCTGAGACAGCTGAGCCTCAAGCTCCTGCCTGGATAGCAAAAGATGATGAGTCCAAGGCCTGCCTAGAACTACTGTCCTCGGCCCCACAGCCTGCTGGACCTGTCCCCCTCCCAGCTTCCACAGCCCACACATCCAAGATCAAGCCTCCAAGACAGGGCTCAAGCCAGAGCATTAGCCCCAGAGACAGGAACAGGCAGAAAAAAATGCAGGTTTTAGTATCCAGCTCTACTGGGGAGTGACGGGAGGCAGCCGTCCACTTGCAAGCCCTGGCTTTAAGGGGCTGTTACATTAAACGTAAGGGCTACGCAGCCTGACAGCACAGCTTCCTGTTTCTGTTGGGCTTTTGGTTTTTTTTGAGAAGGGACAAGTAATTCCATTGAGGAGCATAACATTGGTTCAGGGGAGAGATGCAGGGCAATAATTGATGTAAACGGCTCCGACAGAGCCCTCACTGAAGTGACTTATTGCTGAGTTTGCTCGCAAGATTAACGTCGAAGGTCGCTGAATAAAATCAGATCTTTCTGCCTGCCAGGAGATGGAAAAGCTTTACGGGAAGCAGAGGATTAAGTACATCCACGGCCAGACTGGAGCGATGTGTCTCTAATCACTCTTCCAGCTAGACTTGAGCCGCTGCCTTCAGAAACACCTCACTCAAGCCCCTCTCACCCACCCTGCAAGCCAGGAGCAGGGCCAGCAAGAGCCCTGGGAGCTCACCCCTTGTCTGGAGAAAAGCACCAGGGTGGAAGGGGGGCTGTCCCACATGGCAAACGCGGGGAGGGTCTCCTGCCACGTACACACACACGTACATTTGCTGGTACCAAAATCCTCGCCCACATCCAGCTGCCCGTGCTGGCCATGGAACTCCAGCAGCAGTCCCAAGGGCCTCCCAATTTCCAGAGAAAAATTACAGTCCATCCAGGCTCCCAGCTACTGCTCTATCCAATAGAGATTTATAAAAACAATGGGGTCAGGGCTTCAGGAGAGAGCACATTTTATAGTTCATAAGACTAATGAGATACCTTTCCCTTGGTACTCTGAGGCCGATATTTCCTCACGCACTCTATTTTAACTGCTGGAGAATCAATAGGTGCCAGCATTTATGAATTAGCCATACTCTGAGCATATGCATCCCAAGGCATCCCAGACAAATCCAATAACTGTTTGGTGTTATTTCCATCCGTGTTTAAAGTGACAAACACCTCCCTGCGGGGGAAGGCACAGAGGGGGAAGCCCCAAAGAACCAAGGCTGTGCTTTTCCACCGCTGCTGCAATGGCACTTCACTGCTGCAGCCGCTCTTCCAGGAGCTTGTTGGCCTGGCCCAGTGACCAGGAGCCTTCCCCAGGGCTGGCCACCAAACCCCGGCACTAGGGAAACTCCTGCCCACACCCATGGCACGACACCACTCGTCCCTTCTCTCTGCCATTGTGGATGGGTCACAAGCACCTCCCTCCCCAAGCCAGCCTGAGCCCTGGGACAGAGGGCAGAGGAGCGAGCTGGCAGAGCTGCCTTTCATCTCAGCAGGCTCAGCCCAGCTTGGTGCCACAGCAAATAACGGTGAGCAGAGGGGGGCCCAGGTTAGGCACTGAGATTAAAGACCCATCCCTCTGTCCCAGAGCTGTTAAGGAGGAGCCACGACTCGAGCTCAATGCAAATTTCCTAAGAGCCGCACGCGATCGAACAGATTTATTGACGTGTTTTCCTGCCAACAGGGTCCCAGGGGAGGGGTACGGTGCCCACCGCTCCTCAGCCCTCACAGCCCAGGGATCTCTGCGGAGCTGCCGGAGTGGGCATCTGTCACACACCCAACACCGGCCGAGCAAGCGGTCAGGCTTTGCACAAAGGGCTCCTTCACTTCTCTCTCCTCCTCAGTCCCTTCTCCCCAAGGAAGTCACATGTCCCCAAAAGCTGGTCCCCTGGTCTCCCTTTGCCCTGCGGAGCTGCCTGCATCCTGCTGCCCATTCCTGCGGGCACCAGAAGCTTTACCAGAAGCCTCCCCCCACAGACCTGGACATCGAGAAACAACACAGCCCCAACACAAGCCCTTTCCCAGCTGGGGACAGGCAGGGACACGCAGGGATTCCGGCCACATGCTGCCGCTGGAGGCAACGAAGCCAGAGAGGGGAAACTGCAGAGGAGGGGTGGAAGTCGGGGAGTCGTGACGGGCTTTCCGCCTTCCCTCCTTAATCTCCTTTATAAGCACGGATCCATCTCCTCCCGTTACAGGATTAACGCCCGTTTCTCATTCTCCTCCTGCAACAAGATTTTATTTCTAATTACGCTGTAATAAAACCGGGCGCGCTCTCAGGGCTTCTTCCAAATGACTTGTCGACACTCGGCAAGATTGGATCCTGGTCGGGCCCGCTGCCTGCGCCGCTGCTGCTGCTCATTAGGCATGCATGAGGGAGAGGGTTTAAGAATGGAATTACATTTAAATGGCTTGTCTGAGAGGGAGAGATGAAACAAAAAGAGAGAGAGAGAGAAGCCAAAGGCAGGCAAGGTTTAAAAGGAGAATGTCATTGTCACCTCCCTGTCACACTGCTGCCTGGCAGCCACTGTGCCAGGTCCCCGCTCCCGGGTGTCCCAGGGACCCGGCGGTGGCCAGACCAGCCAGGGGACAGGACCTGTGCCCCCTCTGCTCGCTCTCCCCCTGGCAGAGCCTGGACAGCGCATGGCAGAGCTGCTGCTCAGCTCTAGCTCCTCTGCTGAACCAGCTCGGACCACGCTACAGAATGAGCGGCAGGACCCCAGCCTGCCAGTGACAACTCAACACGTACCAAAGGAACCGCCACAGGCTTTTACAGAGCGTCGGGTTTGGCACTGACCGTTGGATTTACAGCCCAGATTGAGCTGGTTCACAAACACCATCTTCAGACCCATGAGGAGTTACCGGCAGAAGGCGGCTGGCAGTGCCAGATCCCACTTCCCGCCTGAGATGTGGTTCTGCAGCCGGTGGGCACAAAGGTGCATGGCTCCCAGGCCCGCCCTGCTCACACGCAGCACAACCAGCCTGCAAGAGGATGGCAGCCAGGGCCACGCAACGCTGAGCATCTCCCCTCTGCCTGCCAAGATAGGATGCCCGGGGCATTGGAGTCTCTGGGATGGGGCACCAGCATGGCCGAGGGACACCGATGGCAGCTGCTGTGGTGAGGGCTGGGTTTACCAGCCGAAAAAGCCTCCAGAGACAGGGGTTTTCTTGGTGGGGCTTAGAACAACACGCATAAACCAAATACGGGATTGGTAAAATCAGATATTGGCATCAGCAGCACCAGTGCCTGCAACCAGCGCATGGCTAGCACGCGTGCCAAGGGGAGCACCGTGGCCAGACACACCCTTTACAGACCTTGCAATCCCCACCGCAAAAAATTAATCACCACCAGCACCATGACAAATAGTTGCCAATGAAGCAGAAGCAGCGAATACATTCACGGACACTCGTGTCACAGGCAGCAAGAGCCGGTGAATAAATTACAGCCTTCCCGAGGGATCTGCCAGCTGGGAATCACCTGATTAAAGCTCCCCACACACAGTGCCCTGCTCTCCCCATCCTACAGCACTATCCCCCGAAATCTTACAGGCCACGTAGCAATTAGCATCTCTGTCACTTTACTCTCAGTGCAATGGCTTCACCATCTGCATTCCCCTCTCTGGGCAATGCAGGCACGAGAGAAGTTTCCCATTTCGTGCATGGGAAGATTTCAGGGAGGGGAAAGCAAAAGGCAGTGATTTAGAGCTGCGAGAGCAATCCAGGTTGGAGCTTAAGGAAATCCAAAGCATTTCACCCGAGAAATGCCCAGCATTGCAGTTTCTGGGCTATTTCACATGTCTGTTGCTTCCCCGCACCCCCAGCAGCAGCTCCAGCCATTCGCCTTCCCCCCTCGACCCGCTCACTGTCCGCAGGTGCCGCTCCCTGGACATCGCTTCTCAGATACGAGCTCACGAGTCAGTGAACTTGGGAAAACAGCCATTCAGAAAGATCTCTTTCTATCAACTCCCTCGGAAGCAAGGTGTCCTGCAGGGCTGGCAGGAGTTATTACATCAGGGCTAATTATTTACCAAAGGGCCAGCCAGGAGAGTCATTTTCCTAGAAGGAAATGCAGAATTCCGCTACCCGTAAAACTGAATTCACATGGGCACAACTGAGAGCAGAGTTGGCCTTGCTAGGTTTTAATCCACCCCCGAGTCCCTGGAGCTTTGTCATGGGCTGATGCAGTGACACATGTTTGGGGACACTTTCGTTTGTTTGCAGACGTGACTTGGAAAATGACCCACTTTCCCTGAAACTAACCCAGGAGGAGGAATTCCTGGGGTGGAGTGGGCTGGGGGGACACAGCTCTGCATCCCAGGACCAGGGGACCCCCCCCCCAGGCACCACCTGCCCCCAGCACCGCCCACTCTGGCACTATTACAGAAAGAGGAATTAATCTCCCGAGGTGGTCCAGAGCTGTCTAATACCAGCAGAAAATTACAGAACAGGATGAAGAGCATTACAAAATGAATAGGAGGGAACTAGAGATTTCCATGGCTAATCCTGTTAACAAGACAATTTCTTATCAAACTCATTATGTGGCAGAAAGTAAGGGGGAGAGGGAGGGGCCACGAAGGGAGGCTGGGGAGGGAGAGGGAACAGGCGACGGCAGGGAAAAGGCATCCTCGGGCACACCCGGGCTGGGGCTGGCAGGAGAGCACCGCAGCTCCCCGAACCCAGCCCACGCCGCGGCGGCTCCGTATCGCGCGCATCGCTTTAGCGAGAATCGTATTTCTATTTCCAAGGAGAGCTAAATATTACTGGAGTGACATTTACCACAAAATAGTGCCGTCTGCTTCAGATGTATTAGCAGCCCTCTCCCAGCGCTGAGCTGAAGCGAGTAGAGATTACGGCAGGCATAAAAAAAATAAAATAAAATAAAATCCATTGAGATAACACTCATTTCAAAAGATGGGTTTTCTAGCGTAATTTTTTTTAAACCTCCTATTACGACAGGCTTCGTTTTCCAGGAGGAAGCAAAACGAAAGGCTTCAGTTCACGGGTCACACGTGGTGGCCCTGGCTCCAGCACAGGCTGGGGGCAGCAGCCCAGTGGGGCTGGGGAGCTGGGCAGGGTTTCTGCCCACCCTGCACCCGCCGAGCTGCCGCCTGTCTCCTGCTCAGCCATGCAAGAGCCAAGCAGAGCAACCTGGCACGGCGAAGTGCCGTGGAGGCTCAGCGATCCCTGAAAAATGACAGCACGGTCCCCAGCACCCCCTCCACCCCCTGCCCCGCAGAGTCGCGGGGGCTTGGCGGCGACTTTGTGCACAGTGCTTAATTTCTCTCTCTTTTTTTTTTTTTTTTTTTTAATTTGCTATTTAAAAAACCGCGGAACTAGTCAGATTTCATGCTAATGAGAAGAGAATCTGGATCGAGGACTGTGCAAAAATTTGCATCTCAAAGAGGAAAACAGGAAGTCGCTAAGAAAGGAAAATCCACCACCGAGGTAGCAGTATGGCCATAATTAGGCTAATGCTGCCTCTGTTCTGTCAGCTCATTTCCATCAGCCCCAGGGTGGCAGGGGACCGCAGACTCCTCCGCCACCCTCCCACAGCACCGAGCGGGTGGTCCCCACCGTGGTACCCAGCCCGGCACGAGGGACGGAGCTCAGCACGGGAATGCAGTCGGCCCCGCTCCCCGGCAAGGTCTGACAGAATGGACGCACATCTGGAGCATCTTCTGCAACAGCACCACCAACGCAGTGGGCACAAACGCCCACCCAAAGGATGAAAGCACCGCAGCACCCTCGGGCCATCGCAGCCATAACCTCCTCGTAACCACGCTCTGCCCCAGATCAGCCCTATGTGGTGCCCAGGCCCAGCCTGCCCAGGCCAGGGTCACGGGGAACACGCACCTCTACCCGGCCACAGCCCCAGCACCGTCTCCCCATGCCCCCCCGCACCCCC
>JAAGNO010009332.1:51659-62584 GCA_033439905.1 Ceryle rudis | reverse complement strand
CATCTGGGACATCACAAACCCCTCTAGAAGCCAGGCCCTTGCTCCTGCCCAAAAGGGGGGGGAGCGGAGAGGAGAGGAGAGGAGCGGCGCGGAGAGGCGAGGAGAGGCCAGGGGCGGGGACAGGCGGCGCGGAGCCTCCTGGGGCACGGGCGGGCAGCGCGGAGCCGTTAGCTACCGCACTGCGCAGCCTCATCGTCAAGCGCATCCGCTGAGCGACTGGTAAGCAACACCGCGCGCGCCCGGGGGGGATGGCGGCCTCGTAGGCGGCAGCTGACGTGAGGCGGCTGACTGTAAGGGTCGCTCCCGGCCCGCTCCCTCTGGGGCCTGTTTTTCCAGGAGCGTGGCAAGGCGGGCTGCCGGTGGTGCCGCGGGAGAGGGGTGAGGCTGGCAGCCCGGCCCTACGACCGGGGGTCTTCTTCAAGTGCTTGTGTTTCCGAGGAGGCCCCGGAGCAAAAGCCTGTCCTCTGCGGGGCTGGAGCATCTCTGGGGCGGGCTGGCGGGTGAGGTCTCCTTGGTGGAGGGGTCGCCCCCCTGGGATCGGGCCAAGCGTCTTGCTCGGCTCCCGGCCAGCGAAGCTCGAGTCGCGTTTCTTCAATCTCCGCTCCAGTCTCGCCATATAACCCACGTCGGTGTGTGTCCGCAATGACAGCCGTGGGCTGCGGCTGTTTGGCAGCCTGCGTATAAGTCTTTTAAGCAACAAAGGGTAGTGGGTTTTCTTCTCTAAAATGTTGTTATTATAAAAACGAAACAAAAAACAGCCCACATGCTCCCACAGTGGGAGACAAGCAAATGAAACGTGCCTGAACGAAGTCGGGATTTTAGGGCCGCTTTTCTTCTGGAAACACAAGACGGGTCAGAAAGTGACTGGAGAGTGTGAACTAGCTTGAACTGCTGGTCTTGTAATAACTTCGGGGTTTTTTTTGTGTGTTTGTTTGTTTCTTCAAAAGAACTGATGGTCTTGTAGCTACTTGTCACAAATATTTGGATGCTGCAGTCTCGCTTGCACGTCAGGCACCTGTTAACTACGTTGCAATTTTGACAGGGAAGATAGTGTTCAAAGTTTTGCTGAATATGCCTTCTTCACTGGTCAATTACTTGGTTTACCGTTCAAAATATAACACATTGCAACTCAAATATTATGTTCTTGTAATTAAAGTTCAAACGAGTCAGGCAAGGAACATCCCAGTAGGAAGTTAAATAATTACACTTTATGAGGAGGGTCAGCTTTGACTGGTTTGTTTAATTATGTTTTAAAGAAAGTGAAAGCTCAATATGACTGAAAAAAATCTGTAGCATAATAGTCTCCACCTGCTTGTTTTGTACTTTGATATGGAAGGAGATAAGATCATTCCCCAGATGACTTTGCATGTTGGACTTGCTGGTACCCAGTACTTTGGATCACATAACATATGGGCTGCTAAGTAGCTACTAATCTTAATCTGTAGTGTTAAGAGTTAATGCAGTTATCTGTCATGTTTTGCTTAGTCTCTGTAGTACCCTTTTTCTGTTCTTTTACCTAAAAATGGGATCTCTGACATTCTTAATCCTTGACACTTGTGCTGACCTGCTGCCTAAATGGTATACTGCATTAAGTACCCATTTTTACATATTTCTGAGCTGTGGGGTATGTTGGTTTTGTTTCAACAAGCATAAAGAGTTTAAGATGACAGATATAAAATATGGAATAACTTCTGAAAGTTATACATATTTCAGAGATTAAATAGTGTAACACCATGTGATTTGCCTCCCTACCATAATTTTCTTAGCAGTGTTGAATTCCCTTTCCTCCTGTAGTGGTGTGTTTGAGAATTTGTTTTATCTTATTTGTCATTTCCCTTAAGGGTTTCATATTTAAACAAGATTCCTCTGCTCTAACATAGTCATCCTCTGCTCTTCAGTATTTAACAAGTTTTTCCTCCTCTCATGAATTCCATTTGAATGCTATGGACCGTATCTGTGCTTTAGAACAATTTTGTGACAATTTGGAAAGCTAGGCTACCTGGATAGTATAGGATGGGAATCGTTCTGCGATGATGCTGAGGCACTGAAAAGGTTATGGTTTTGTCAGTGCATTGTTCATTAGCTGTTTAATTTTGCTTTTCAGCAGAACTAGATGAAACTTTGTGTAGGTCTGTTCTCAAAGTTAGCTTTGTTGGTACTTGCTTGTAGGTTGAGGTGCCATACTCTGCTGCATGTGGGTTTTGAGTTGGTTGGGGTTTTTTTTGTTTGTTTGTTTGGGTTTTTTTTTTCTTTTTTGGATTCTTCAGAGCTTGGTTTTAACACTTGCAATAGTTGTAGTTGTAGTCATCTTGTTCTTCTTTTTAGGAACTTCTCCATCTTCATAGACTAAAGTTGCCTCTGGAGAAGCTGTTAGCAGGTGCTCTTAATGGAACATAAATATTTAAAGACTATATGTTGTCTCTGCTTTGGAAGAAATCTGATCTGTTTCTGACACCAAATGATGGCAGATCTACACAAAGGCATCCTTGAATGCAACAGCTTCATAAGGTCAAGAGGTGTTCTCATTTCCAACCTGTATAAATTATCTAAACCATCATAGTTTGTTACAGATTGTACCTCCATTTTTTTTTCCACTTTTATTGGTCTCTATTGGAAACATGATAATTTTGGAAAGTTCTTATAATCTTTATTCAGTTTCCTGCATAATTTGAAATTACTTTTCATTTTATTTGTTGTTTGTTTGGGTCTTTTTAATTACCTCAAATTTGAGGTAATTTATAAATGAAAATACTAAAGGAATTTCTTTGTTTAAAAAAAATAGTATTTTTTAGCAACAAAGTTCTGGAAAATTGCTGTGGTAATTCTAAGTGTTGCTACTCTTTGTTAATCTGCTCATGGAGGCAAGTTAGCAGTAGAAAATAGCTGTTTACATATCAGCTGTTCTGCTAGGAGTCCAGGTGGTTTTTTAATCTTAAACTGCTGATCAAAATGAGAGCTAAGGTGATAGGAGCCTATGAGCTGAGATGATAGTGCCCTTTCCTTCTGCAAAGCTGGTGATAATCTCCGGAGGAGAGATTGGTATGTCATTAACTACCATCCCCTGCCATTCACATGGTTATTACTGCCCTATTCCATAGCTCCACCCAAGCCCCTTCCCCAGATAAGAGCAGTTGATCATTTGGGCTCCATCTCTGGAAGCAGTCACTCAGGACAGAGAAAGTGGCACGCTGGGTCCCAAGACTTACTTGTGTTGAGTCACTGCCACACTCACCTGGTCCCTTGTGAGGCTGATCCTCCTTTCCTTAAGTGGTTCCTGCTGTACTGTTCCTATAAGATACAACTCAAAACATGGGTTATTTTCCCCCAAGTTTAAATCTCCTTGAGCTACTTGCTGAATTTCCCCATTCTTCCACGTTACTCACCAAGTGCACTTGAGCAAACACATTTGGCTTTGCCTGTTTTCAAGGGAGTAGCATCTTATACAGCCTTTTCCAGCTACTAACAAATAAGTGCTGGACTGTAATATGCCCTAAAGTAAGTGAGCTCAGTGACTAGCACAGGAGCCTGCCTGTTAACAGCTATAATGTGCTCAGCTCAAAGCTCTTATTATGTTCAGTCCCATATTGGCACCAAGGACTCTCTTGGGTTTACCCTGCCCAACAGCTAAACACATACCTGGTGACTTGCTTACTCTGTCACCCATGGGATAGGGAGAAGACATAAGGAAGGTGAGAAGACATGGATAGAGCTAATGGCAGGCTAATGGGGAAAGCAAAAGCTCAAGCAGAACAAAAAGAGGAATTAACCACTACTTTCCACAGGTGTTGAGCCACTTTCTCGAAAGCAGGGCCTTAGCATGCTTAATGGCTGCTAGGGAAGACAAATTCAATAACCATGAATATTCCCATGACATCATGCAGTATGGAATATCCCTGCCATCATTTGGGGTAGGCTGTCCTGTCTATGTCCTCTCCCAACCTCTTGCCCATTCCAGCCTTCTGACCTTTTCAGGCAGAGGGAGGCAGGGCAGAGTGGGAAAGGGAGAAAGCCCCATGGCTGTGCAAGCACTGCCTAGTAATAGCCAGAATATTCATGTGTTATCAGCAGTGGTTTAACCAAAAATACAGAGCACTGCACCATACAGACCGCTGCAAAGAAGTAACAGCCAGACTCGGTACATCATCATACCAGGTAGGTTGTGGGTTTGAGCTCATGAAGTAAAACTGCCCAAAGCTTGTTGGTGAAAGACCTTTATTTGGACAACTACTGTTCATTGTAGGATTATTGTAGCTGAATAACTAAAAGTTTTAAAGTTTGCTTCTTTGAGTAGTTGACTGCATGGTTTGTGTAAGCTTTACTGTTTCATTCCTAGGTGTGCATACTAAGAAATAAACATGCACGTGATCACACAGTTATTTTCCATTGTTTGTTCCATAGTGCAACATCGTGAAGAGGAATATTCTCTGTTCCTTCTGCTTGAAGAGTAGAAAATGGGATTCTAAAATGCTGGAAGTACTTGATAGTTCTGTTTAATTTAGTGACAATTACTAGATGTTAAGTTATCAGTTCCTCAAAGGAGTCACTAATCAGCTCAGTATCCTTGTTGCAGGATCTTTTTATGTAAAAGAAATTGACTGTTAAATGAATGTACCTAACAGGTAGGACATTCTTTGTTTGCTCTAAATGTCTTATCCTGTTATGTTCTTACGAGACTTACTCATGCTTGAAATTGGTCCTTATTTTCTGTCAATCAGCGGAGGTGTGGGATGTGTTAGCAAGGCAAGCACTGGAATTTCATAGCTTGATGCATTTTTCCACCCTAACTTGAAGATTTTCTTACATGGTCTTGCATTATTGTTTTGTATGAGTACTGTGTTGCTGCTGCCCAGATAAATGTAAAATGGGAGCAGATGAAGTGTGAAAGGATGCAAAAGTGAAAGACATAATAGGCTGTCATAGGACTGACTGGGTATGACATGCTCTGACAGGGAAATGGTTTGCCTTGGTTATACATAGAAAAGCATACTTGGCTCCTTTATTTACTCTTTTTTTTTTTTTTTTTTTTTTTTTTTCTTTCTCCCCTCCCCCCCCTTGCTATCAGTGAGAAGACAACATCACATCCTCTGCTGTTTCTCTCCTGGGGTTTATTCTGGCCTGTCCACATTGTTTAACCAAAAATCCAGCTTTCACAGCTCTGGATGGCTGGTGAAGAGAGATGTTCAGTCTAATGGCGAATTGCTGCAGCTGGTTAAAGCGGTGGCAGGAACCTGTCAGGTAAACATGTAGAAGTATTTTACAATTCTGTGCTGCCCTTCCCAAATTGTATTTCATATCCTTTCACCTCTGTTTTACTTTGTTTGCTATAAAACATTATTTAATATTTTTTAATTCTGAGACAAAATCCATCACTTTTGCTTCCAAAAGAGAATCAATACACATTCTGAGCCTAAAAATGAAATGTTAATCATCTCTAATCAGGTAATTTGTTTCTGACTTCAGGAAAATATAAAGTTCAGTATATTGTCCTTTGCATACTGTTTCCTCAAGTTGTGCATGATGGGGTGATGCTAGAATGTTTATGCAAAGTTTGGTTGGTTTTTGATATTTAGTTTCTGCATTTTGAGAATATGAAGTCTAATGTGTTAAAACACTTTCCTGTCAACAGTAGGCTGTAGCCCCAGTGTAATACTTGTTTTCTTATTATCTAAATACCTTAATACTGCATTTTGTGGGTAGCCTGGTGATCCATCCTCACTTATGGAATTCTACCATTCTCATTTGTTTTTGTTACTCTGATTTGACATCCTGCATCTTTTCTCCTCCAATTAGCAGAGATGCACAGATAGTAGTACATAGTTTGTAAATAATTTGAAACAAACTACAGGGAAGGGATTTTTTATTTTTAAACTTTGCACTCATGTAGGAGGATTTGCTCTTCAGTGCCGCATAATTTAGGTTTTACAGAAGGTGCTGCTGTTCAAAGAGCTGTATTGGTGGTGTCAGAAACCTATTCAATCCAATGTGTTACAGACAATTGTGACTTTATAATATGTTCATGGCTCTTCTGATTTTAGCTTACTGTTAAAGTATAATTTACTATGAACCTATTGTTCATTTTGTAGGTTCTTTTCTCAGAGGCTTTTGGTGCTTCTGAAGGAACTTGTATAAATGCTACTTCATGTATAATGCTGTAGTTTTAAGTTTGGAAATAACAATGTTTTCAGTATACCTGTGCATTTTTGCACATTTGTACTCTAGTTTGTTCCTGCTTGAAACAAAGGCGGGTTATTTACAGCATCTAATGTTGTCTACACGTTTTCATGTACAGTATGGTGTTGTTCAGATGTAGTGGTTGAGACAAATTTCTAGTATAAGCACAAGTTTGAGGAAGAGATAAAGAAAAAAAGCGGGGAAGGAAAAATTAAACAAAAGAAGTGTTTAGAAACAATGCCCCCCCCCCCCCCCCAAAAAAAAAAAAAAAAAAAAAAAGATTGACAGTACTACCAAAAAAAAAAAAAATTCATCAGGTAAATGCAAGTTGAAAGCAAAATCGTCTCATGTGAAAGTTCCAGCACGATATTACACTTCTTATTTCATACTCTGTTCTAGTCAGATGGTTTGACATATTGAACATCAGGCACACAATTATAACAATGCCTGCTACTTTGTATTTTACTAGCTATGTTTTCTACTACTTTGTGGCAAATTCTCTATGCATGTATGAAAAAAAAATACTTAAGTGGTAGCTAGCTAGAGGAAAAAATATTGAGTTATCTTTTTTTAAATTTTTTTCTCCTTATGGAGGAAGGTGACACTAATAATGGTGGGTCTTGACAATGCTGGTAAAACTGCTACAGTCCGAGGAATTCAAGGAGGTAAGCAATTTGTTTATCAACTAATCAAAAGAGAGAGTGTAATGACTAATTTTCCACTATTTTAATCAAAAAATATTGCTTCATCGCTTAATTTATCTCCCTCTCCCATGCTGTTGAAATAAAATTTTGGTGATTATACCACCAAAAATGGTACAAGTGTAGCTGCTAAAGCGAGCATGTCACAGGCCTCATTGTGTGAAGACCTGAAGATGAGAGAAAAATTAAGGGGTCTTACCTTTGAAACATAAGGATCCTGATTTTTGATACCTGGCAAGTCATGCTTAGGTGACTTAAAAAGGAGGTGCTCCCAATTATGTGCTTTATGCTCAGGAGAAGTAGCAGAGCAAGCTCTGCATTTGCTCATTGGCCACTACAGTTAACATCATGTTGAGCTAGTGTAGACCAAGTCAGTGGTAGTTTAATAGTTGCTACTATTCTGCTGTATCTTTTTCAAAGTTAGTAGTATGGTGTAGAGGCAAGGTAGACAGTATGGAGAGAGCTGCCTTTTAAGACATTTCACCGTGCAGCATTAGAGCCCTTAGTCCACTGCGACAGAAAATAATTTATCCGTAGATGTATTCAGTTATCTTGGAAACGCTGAGAACAAGTGTTCAGAATCCCTTGCTGCTTTATGTGCCTTGAGCCGATCATGGTATTTTTAACTGTGCAAAATGCTAAACTGCAACAAAAACTGTTCTGTTTAAATTTCATGAGCATCATAGCATAATTTTGGACTAGAATAAGGTTTTTTCAGTAGTTCAAATAAATAGCTGAAGGATCATTGTAACTACAAGAAGCCTGTCTCTCTCCACCAGTTCCTTTAAGTGAAGGAGAGCACAGCACAAAAACTCTGAAGGCTGTAAACCACATTCTAATTAATAATTACTTGGAATTAATGCAGAGTTACAAAATAGTCTGGTTAATGAGATGTTTCACACTTAGTATACATTAGAGAAGTCAGTGGACCTGATCTTTTGGGTTTTTTTTTTATCTTGTGTTCTGAAGTTGCTTTCAGGTTACCATCCAGTAATGCATCTACATCAGTAGACTATATGTAAAAACACTGTTGTAAGTATGTATAATGAGGAAAAAATTCAAAAGAAGAGATTGTGTGTGTATGTATATAAATAACATAAAGGATGGTTCTAGTGATGCATATTTGACATCATTTATCACTAGAAAAGCACTAGCAATTTTCTAGGCACTTGCTCCCACAAGAGAACACTTGATTTTGAAGGGTACTTTGCACCATTCAATGGGGCCTGCAAGCAGGATATAATTTGTGATAAAACATGTGCTTATGAAAACAAAAATTCTCTGTTTTGTTTTGTTTTGTTTTTTTTTTTCTTGCGGGTTTGTCTTTCTTAATACCTTTCATCTTGTGTAATAACAAGCATGTACTTAGTAGTGATTTGGCAGGCTTCAAGACTCCACCTCAGTTTTCTGTTTACTTGCGTTACACAAGTTCACAGACTTGCTGAAGCGTGAATAAAGTTATAAATATTCTCTCATTTATATTCCTGAATTTTTGCCCTGAAAACACGAATACTTTGTTATTTGGTCTTCTATTCTGTTTCAAAATCAACTGTAGTGCTTTTTACTAGCTAAATGTGACATGCTTGCCTTAGAAAGCTTTCTTTTCTTTTTTTTTCTCTTTAAGAGGGCTTTCAGAGGTTAGAACCTTCAGTTAGTCCTCAGGGTTGATAAAAACAGTACTTTTGGCTGTGCACCAGTCGTGTAGCCTGTAGGAGGAGACTGCAGTATGTCACAAATGGACCCTTCTCTTGCTAGAGTCTTGTCTTACACTGTTCTGGCCAAGAGATCTATTTTAAATGCCCATCTCTGCTGTGTGTGAAGGATTCTCTTTAAAAAAAAAAAAAAAAAGTTGCAGCAGAAGGCTGATGGAGATTTGATGATTTAGCTTCAGCACTGCTCTTCAGAGCTCAGTGCTTTTGACAATGTCTTCATTTCCTGCTCTCAACAAGCTGAATTTTATACCTGTTTCTCCTGCCTTATGCCACCAAGCAGAGTAGCATAAGAGTTGCAGAGATTCAATTAACTCACCTCTGCATTGATAGCTTAATGGTGTGAGGCAAATACAGACTTTCTTTGCCATCCAGAAAGGGAGACAGCAAGCAGAATTATTAAATGAATATAAACCTGTAGTTTTTTAGCATATTGCATGGCAAACTAAAAAAACCCAGAAAATAAAAATAAACAAGGGCTGAAACTTGATCTTGAATAAAGGGAATCGAGTCATTTACATTTCAGAAGAACATGGTTTCAGTCACTTCACCTGAGCCCTTGGTTTACATTTTTGAAGCTGTTTTGGCAGCCATGACGGATAAAGAATAAATTTGGCAAAGTGTTTCCCAGGTCATAGTGCAGTAATGATTTTGTTTGTTTTCCTTCTCAGCCATGGAGTAATATCATGCAAGTGCAGTTTAGGTGGGGTATTGGTGGCAGGTGGGGGGCAGGGGATGTGTGTGTAAAAACTGCAGTGCGTGGAACACCACTGTGATGTAACTGTGGTGTTAAATATTAAAAATTACATTTTTTTTGCCTTCCCTTCCTCACACCCTCCCCTCCCCCAGTGCTCTTATGTAAATTAATGCAAAGTAACTGCTTGAGAGACTAGCACATTAATTTGAAATTACCTGAGGAGACGGAAAAAATCTTACTGTAAAAATATGTGGTTAGCAA
Organism: Ceryle rudis; assembly: GCA_033439905.1. Lineage (NCBI taxonomy): Eukaryota > Metazoa > Chordata > Aves > Coraciiformes > Cerylidae > Ceryle > Ceryle rudis. The sequence goes on along the minus strand of JAAGNO010009332.1, from coordinate 53,045 downwards.
TAGGGTGTCACTTAACTGGGAGGGTTTGCTCCATATTTTTAAATTATGAATTTTGCTACACAAATCACGATGAAAAATCCTCTTTAAATAACTAAGGACACTTTTTACTGAAGGCTTTCTTCTTTCAACTCTGACAGAGTCTCCTGAAGATGTGGCTCCAACAGTTGGGTTTTCTAAGATTGACCTTAAACAGGGACGCTTTGAAGTCACCATCTTTGATTTAGGAGGTGGAAAACGAATTCGAAATATCTGGAGAAATTATTATGCTGAGTCCTACGGTGTAATATTTGTTGTGGATTCCAGTGACATTGCAAGAATGGAAGAAACAAAGCAAGCCATGACAGAAGTTTTAAACAGCCCGAAGATATCGGGAAAACCTGTGTTAGTGTAAGTAGTATTAATAAATGTTCTCCTAATAAGCTGAAATTTAGTAAATTTTTACCTTCAATCCACCTTTTAAAGTAGTATTTATGTATATAATAAATGTAAGTGTAAAGTACACTAATATTACTGTAACTTTAGCACTAAGCAATACTGCAACTAGTTTTAAAGTATTTCTGAAGTATTTATGCCAGTCTTGATATCATATAAGTGAACAAGGCCTAGCCTTCCCTTGTTGTACGTAGGGATATACTGAATCCATTCACTGCATCTGAAATTAGAACTAACTTAGTTGTTGTCAGGGATATTTAGATTTCTTTCATTAGCAATGGAAAAATAATAATGTGGGGTTTCTGTAACTCTTTAAAATTCTAATATTACGTACAATACGTTCAAGGCTTTGCAAGTTTGGCATGGCAACACAGTGTAAAAATATTTTTACTATTTAGGCCTACATCAATTACTTAAATTGTAAATGGTTGATTATATTCTGCAATACCAGTAATCTCTCAGCAACAAATGTCTTGTTCACTTAACACATGGTGGTGCTGCTGATACACGATCAGCAAAATCTTATTAAAGAAGGCTTACTTTAATAGTATTTGGCATATGCTTTTGTTTCAGTCCATGTGTTTCAATTAGGAAAAAAAAAATTCAAAAGATCTAGAGACATTCTTCCACAGAACAGATAGATTTATGAACTTCTCTGCTTAAATATTAGGTTTTGTAAAATATTTTATTAAATTCAGTCACACAAAACATTTTTGAGGACAAACCCCCTTTTGAAATTACAGAATAAACTATGGAAGTTTAAAATAGTTTATTGGGAAAATATCTTCATATCTGGTGGGAGTAAGACCTCCATGATGCAGTAATTACACAACAATTTCTCTGATACAAATAATCTATAAAACTAAGAGGAGAGCCGTCTTACTTTTAGGAAGTAATGATGCTCCAGTGGCTTGAGAGTGAAACTGGCTAATTGTTTTGATCAAGTGGAGTGTA
>JAAGNO010009332.1:20239-51559 GCA_033439905.1 Ceryle rudis | reverse complement strand
TCTTACTTTTAGGAAGTAATGATGCTCCAGTGGCTTGAGAGTGAAACTGGCTAATTGTTTTGATCAAGTGGAGTGTAGTTCAACAAGAAAACAGGGAATGTTTTTAGTACATAATGGGAAGGCAACAAAGCAAACAATGCAGCTAGTTTAACTCAGATCTAATTAGAAAATGCAACTGTGTTCGTTAACAACTGTACAGTGTTTCTAAATAAATGCAACTTTAGGGTTTTTTTTTTTCATAGAGATCTCTATGCCCTAATTCCATAATAGAGTTAATTTGCATGACTGGCTGTACCTGCAGAGAGCACACTCACTTCCCTGGGACTTGGTCCTGGTTTTCAATCCATGTCAGTAGCTAATCAGAAAGTAGAGTGTATTGAGTCTAAGGGTGATTAAGTTTGATGATGTTATTGCCTTCTAATTGATTGAGCCCTGAATGTTTGAAGAGAATTTGTTCTTGCAGTGACCCGCTTCTGTGGAAGGGTCTGGTAGTTCCTTGTTTTATGTTCCCTATATCAACCAGTGTCTTGAGTTATGAATGCTTTCCCGTATTGTCTTTGTTTTCTGCTTGGTGTCTGTGTTCATGGCATAGCTGTGCTACTCTTGGCATGTTCAAATCACACAAACTCTAGAATTTTTTCCAGTATTTGAAACTATTTTTATATTGTGAAGCTTGGTCAGTAAGCACTAGTGTTTGTGGTATAGAAATGGAGTGCGTAGCAAATGAGATTAAAATGGTCCAATGCACCTTGGGTTGGACATGCAAATCCCCATCACTCATACTTGCCAAATAAGAGTTCTGATTTTTTTTCCGTTAAGTCCCTAAAATTGAAAACCTGTCAAGAGAAGAATAAAATAAACACCAGATTGCCAAATTTGTGGTGAAAGTGAGCTCTTTTTTGTTTAATATTTCCTTCTTCTAAGGATGTTCAGCTTGTTTTATTTTGTTTTGTTTATTAATAATGAGATACTTGGTATCCGTATAGCAGTAAGTTTCCTAATACCATGCTAAGTTTCTAATTAGTGCATTTTATTCTGTGCATGTTATGTGTGAAGGCCAGTATTTACTGAAAACAATACAGTGACCAATTATCGTCTTACAAACTAATAAAACAACCTGAACTCTAAGGGAGTGAAAAAGAGTGAGCCATAACTTCAAAGTGTGTATACTCTGAAGAATGATGGAAGAGATATTGGTGACTTGGTCGAAATGAAACAATTAATGTTTATACTGGATGTTCATGTTTCTTTTTAAACATAAGTTGTACCAATGTACCAAGATTTCAACAGTTAGTATTGAATTTTAATCTAATCTTTTTTACCCTAACTTGCGCTATATGCAGTACCTTGTATGATTAAATCTTTGTATAGGTATGCTGTAAGATTGGATACAAGTCCATTCTGGATTTTTAGGGCAGCAGCAGAAGTTGCTGTATATGCAGCATCAGGTGTGTTCCTAACATTTGCTTGTCTCTGAAATAACCTGTCGGTTCTGCCTTTTCTTTGTGTTTTGCTTTGGTTGGTTTTGTTTGTTTGGGGTTTTTTTAGTTGTTGGTTTGTTTGTTTGGGGTTTTTTTAGTTGTTGGTTTGTTTGTTTGGGGTTTTTTTAGTTGTTGGTTTGTTTGGGGTTTTTTTTTGGTGTGTGTGTATATCTGGTACATAATAATCAAAAAAAAGACACATTTTCGTTTGCATTTATGGGATTTCAGCTATCTGGTCAAAACTAATTTTGCCAAATGGCTTGGGGAAAAAGAAAAAATTCATGCCTGGTAGGTAAGATAGATCTTTGAAATAAACCATTGCTCAGCAGGCAATTAAATTAATATATTTATAAAGTTACATTTGGATGTACTGTGTAATATTTTCCTTCTTAGTTAATAAAACTTGGAAAGGAGTGATACTGGAGTGGTAGTAATGGTAAGGAGGCAGGAATTTGCCTCTGGACAAGAATTCTGATCTGTCAGGAGTTCTCTTCCTAATCTCTGCCTTTATACCATGGACTACCTCAGCATATCATAGATCTATAGAATACCACCTGGGTTGAAAGGGACCTCCAAAGGTCATCTAGTCCAACCCCTTTGCAGAAAGCAGGGACATCCTCAACTAGATTGGGTTGCTCAGAGCCTATAAAAGAAGAAATTGGAAGAGATTTTGCATTCCCTGTTAGGTAAATTAATACTTACTACAACTTTCATCCTGTTTTACTTGTAAAGTTTCTGGTGTTCAGAACATTAGGATTTGGATTAAGATGTGTCCTGCTGCTGAATGCTTTTAGCATATTGGTTGTTCAATAATAATTCCAAGAGGAAATACAATACAGTACAATTTGTATAACTTTGTGTTGATGAATAAACACATTCTCTAATATTCTCACCTTTTCTTACATACTCTGACCTCACTAGTTCCTGAACGCTTACCCTTTTTCTGCTTCTCTGCCCTTCTATTCAACATTACCTTTCTTGCTGGATAAGCACATGCTGTGTCTGGTTGTGGTGCAACAAGTGAAGTAATTGGCTGTCTGTCACCTTTGAGAACAGGTGAAGTGAATGAATTAAAAATAGCTTTAGTCTCTCTTCTATCTGTATGAATTTGATATAGGTCAATAGCATGGTTATTGTAGGAGCTAACTTCTGTCTGTAAAAATTGTTTAAGAAAGTAGTGGGGCAAAAAAACCCTTTCTACTCAGGTAAGCAAATTTTGATATGATGTAAGGGGTAAAATATATGCTGAATCACAAAGTTCCTTTATCTAAAAAAAAAAAAAATCCTTTTTGTCTTCAAAGTTTTCAAAAAGAAAATTACACATCCTAATTTAGATAACTGTATGTTTCTGTAAAAAGATGATTTTATTTATAACTGTGGGGTCTGGTTTATTACAGTAAAAACATTTCTGATAATATTTAAATAAAAGTGTTGCCCAGTTGTTTGCTCTTATGTGATAGCAGGTTTGTCCACTGCTCTGTATATTGGTTCAAGGTGCTGTATTCAGTTTCAAGTTGTTATTTGCTGATGTGGAGCAAAACAACAACCAAACCAAGAACCAGGAAAAGCCTACTCTCCCTCCCTCCCAAGCAAACAAAAAAGAATGCATACAAAAAACCTGAAGAATATGAACAAACTTCAAGACTGATACGCTTAATGGTCACCGGGAAAGGCTTGGGTATCTTTGACACACAGCCCTTAATGGAAGTAGACAAATTAAACTTCCCCCCCATTTCTGAAAAGCATGGTAGTTATGTGGTTCATCTGTGCTGAGGGATTTACTCATTCACTCCCTCCCCTCTCCCTGCTCTTTTTATTTTTTTTCTTTGGGTGCTGTCACCACCCTGAGCCTTAACTCCATATGCGGTAGATTATTCACCTCTTCATACAGGGAAACAGTTGTCCCTTCCTGAGAGGACATGTCTGTATAACACTGTAGTTTGGTCAGATAGTGTAAGGGTATAGACCATACCTACTTCAGCTCCTGCTACACTGCGTCAGCAGGTCTTGCACACTACGTGCCTTCATGCTATGCCCCAAATCATGAACAGCTTTTTAATGACGTGCATTGCATTTTGGACACGTTGAATCAAAAATAGAATAATATTACATGTTTAAGTCCTAAGGCTTGAGGGGTGTCACCTACAGCCCACAAGAGATCTGGGGTTAAGTGCTATATTGTGGATGTGACCAGTGCTCTTCAGAAGGAGATGTCCAAAAGCTCTTCACTCCAAACAATGTACATGGGTGCCCATCTGCAACACTTTATCTGGGGGGCAGAGCTTTCTCTCTGTCACTGTCCATAAAGACAGTGTGGATATAATTGATCACCCAGGTGAGCAACTGAGTTAATATGTGTATTTGGAGGAAGAGGGGAGGAGAGGTAGGAGAACAATTTCACATGTGTTGTCCAGCCAGGACTGTTAGGTGTGTGGTAAAAGTGTTTTAATCATAATGTAGTGGGAGGTATGCAAATGAGGCCCTCAGTTCTTTCATGGAGTATGTGGAAAAATATATATCCACAACTAAGACTTTAAAATCTTTCCAGTAGAAGAGTGTATCCTTGAAAAGTTTGTTTTATTTTGGAAGAAGTAACTTTGTTTCTTAAAGTTAAAAATCTGTTGGTTTTTTTTTTTAAGTGCTAGCTTTCCCAGTAAATACACTATTCCTATTATTTCTTTGAATAATACATTTCCTCAGTATATTTTGTTCCTATTTGGATTTACATCTGCCAAAGCAAGCAACAGTCCTTTCTGAAAAGTACTGCGAATTAATGTCAATTTACATCACTGCGTGTCTTCTTAGATGTCATTTGTTCTTAATCAACTTTATACTGCGAGTGATGTTAGCAAGACACCACCGTGAATTATTCTGGGTAGATGGGTCTCATTTTTCCATGAAGAACAGGATCCATTACTTGAGAGTTTGAGATGCAGTCTTCATGATGGAGCATGAAGTAGAGTTGGAGTCACTGTCCCACTCTTCCTTTTGCCATCTTTTCTTCTATCCCAATCAATTGTGTTATGGTTTGCCCTAATCCCAGTATATATACGCATGTGGCAGCTCTGCTTTTTCTAGAGGTAAGAAAGGACACTGCTGACAGAAGAAAAGTAAAAGTGAAGACAACTCTTGCTCCTCACTCTTTGTGATAAAGGAATGAATAGCAAGCCTGAGCACTCTTCAGGGAGAGCTGGAGGCCCAATAACCTTGAAATAGAATAGGCTGAATTGTTCCATGTGGGCATAAGATTGGTACAAGATACTCTGTATTACAATAATATGGGAATAGGAGAGTTCTGATATTGCTCAGTGTGATACTTGCTTTCAACTGAGTTGATACTATGGCATCTTATTATCTATCACCACCCATGAAGGTACCAGTATCATTTTAAGGCAGTTTTCCTAGAGTGCTGATGGCATTGGCTGTTACTGACTCTTAGTACAAGTTACTTGAAGATGTTGAACTTTATATTTGGCTTTTTTTTAACTGTTCATGGTTACTACTCAATTATTTTTGCTTTGCTCATATAGGCCTCTTTTAATGCTTAAGTAATTATTAGTCTGTTATATATGGGGAAATTGATTTGTAGAAAGCAAGAGTTCTTGCAGTTCTTGTGGTCATGGATCAATTCTTGTGTCAGCATCCTCAAGACTTATATAGGTATGCAAGTTTAAACTTTCCTGTCATATTTTTTTTTTTTGTCCTTCCTTTTAACAGAAACAAACACTTAGAATTCATCTAATGTAGTGAGTATGGTAGGCAAATACTGCTTTTGTCTAGGGTTATTTTTGTGTTTGGGTTTTGTTTGTTTGTTTGTTTTGGGTTTTTTTTTTTTTTTTTTGGGTTTGTGTTTTGTTGGTTGGTTTTGGTTCTTGGGTTTTTTTTCTGTTTGTTTTTGTTTGTTTCTTTTTTTTTGTTTGTTTTTACTTGTGACATTAAATGCAAGAGGAAATACACATCCGTGTTCTATGGCTGATATTTTTATGTCAGAGAGATTGCTGGGCCCATTTTTTTTAAGTAGAAAGCTACTTTCTACCTGTTCTTTGGTGATAAGGACTTATAGCTATTAATATTTTACAGTTCTTATTGGAAAACTAGCAGCTCTGCTTTAATTTGTTTGCTCTTCTGCATAACTACGTAACTAAAAAAAAGCTGGAAAGTTATTTTAATGATTACTGCAAAACTTCTGCTGTTAATCATTTTGGATACTCAGTATCAAATTCTCATGACATCAGTGTAAGTTCTTAATAACACCTCATATTAAGAAATAGCTTTTCACAAGCATTTCTGCTTTACTCTCTTGGTTCTTCTGCAGCATATTATGAACATTTCTGTTTTGCTATTTTCTAACCAATATACAGCTGAAAACTACTTGAATTGTTTACTTGTATATGGATAGGCAGATGTCTTTCTGAGTATTAGTGAAACTTGGGTTTTCTTCCAGGATTTGAAGTAAAACTCTTGTTTAACAAGACTCTTTACTTCAAAGAAACTGTCTATTATGTGAAGAGGAAGGGCTAGCCCAGAAACATATTTCTCTCAGATAAGGATGCCTGTGTGAACACTCCTGCATGGGGGATGCTGTGTAAACAGGTGGTGTTTGTTATATTTCAGTTTTCTGTCAACGCTGGCTGCAATAATCCTTCACATAGGTACCATAATGCCATTCTTTTTAAGGGTCCAGGAGAGAAGGAAGAGACTATCTGTTATATGCCTCTGTCTTTTCTAAAAGTGAGAACAGGAAGAGGAGATGATGTTTCTGTGGAGTGCGTATTTCTGCATAAATTATATGTGTTTATATACATACATAGATATGTAGAAATGAGAGAGCGTGTTGATCATAGCAACTTTTTTCTGTGTATTGCTTATTGGCTAGTTTCTACTCTGCACTTGGAACATAAAGGTAGCTTCCATACATGCAACAGTTAAAGAGATCATTTAATGGAATAGTATCAGTGGTGTCATCATCTAATTTTATATTTTGTTGCTACTGTGTAAATAATCTTTTTCACTTTAAGGTTCAGAACTCTGAATGTCCTTTGATAACAGTTAATTTCAGCTGCAGTTTTAAGCTGGGATGGAAGGAATAAGCTATTTATAGATAGCACAATGTGAAAATAATTTAGTAGTACCTTTTGATAGTAGATTGAGTTTTGTAGTTGTGTTTTTTTTTTTCTCCTACTAGATGCAATTAAAGCCATCTAGCTCACTTAGTATCTTGCAGAATTGTAGTGCAATTTGCTCTGACTTCTCTGTCTGTATCCAGATAGAGTGGTGTTGATTGTGTCTTTGCACAGCATAAGGGAGCTCAGAAATACATTCCTGGTTTGGTGTTTGGTTTTAGTGGGTTTCAGTGTGTTGTGTTTTGGTTTGTGTTGTTTATTTTTTTGTTTGGTTGGTTTGTTTATTTTATGTTTTGTGTGTGTGTGTTTTGTTTGGTTTTGTGGGTGTTTTGGTTTTTTGGGTTTGGTTTGTTTTGTTTTTTTCTGAAAGAACCTTTTTGTCTCAGTTGCATTATTATTTTCTGTTAAACTGCATTAGAGCACTATTTGTCATTCAGTTCCAGAGGGGTTGGGTACAGGGCAGAAATCATTTGAACTATAGAAAGCATAAGCACTCCACATTTGCTTGCTTCCCTTCACTGCAGAAATCACTGCTGCTGCAAAATAAAGCAGTGGCATACTTCCCATCTTGCTCATTCCACCGTTTCACAAAGAACAGCTAAGGTATCTTCAGGGACAAGTTGAGTCAATCGCTAGTGGTGCTGTAGGACTCAGGGGAGTCCTTCATATTTACTACTTCAGGCATCTGATTTGCATACCTACATGAGGATCCTAGGCTGCTACAATTGGCAGAATTTCATGGAACCATTTAGAGTTCTGGAAACCCTCAACTAGTTCTTGTGGCCACTCCTGTAATAGTACAAATAAAATGCATGTCCTATTACCGTGTTCAGTTCTGGACTTTCCACTACAAGAAGACCATGAAGACAAATAAATGTTGATTGTACTCTCGTGAGTCCATGCTGCTTGGGTATTTGAGTGTGGAACACATGAGGAAATTCAGAGAGTTGCATTTTCTCAGACTTAAGATGAAGAAATAAAGGGAGAGATCTTCCTGCTGTGTACTAGTAAGGTATGAAGATAACAGAACAAGGCTCTTCTCAGAGGTATGTTGGTAGGATGAGAAGTAGTGGACAGGAGCTGCATCCAGGGAAATTCCTGTCTTGATTTGAGCAAGAGGTTGATCTGCATGTCCCCCAGAAGTTCATTCTAAACTAAATCATTCTCTGGTTCTAGGTTATGTTTATTTTTCTAAGAATGGAGTACTATTTTTTTTATTATATTCTTTCCTTCATTTTTGTACTGGTAAAAATGAGACTTCAGAAGCAACTGCATATTTAGATGTTCCTACTGTTCTGTAGCCTGTGTCTTATCACTCTGTAATAATGTATCATATTCCCTTGTCCTTACCTGATAGGTGTCTGCCTATGTAGTTGTATAATGTAAATATCTCTGTCAGTTTATTAATACTTGACTGCTTAGTAGGCTGGTAACAAATGTCCCTGTAGGTTTGGTGATGTGGTATTCTGCTGCTCGTGATCTTTAATATGTTCAGAAAATATCAGCTCAAGACCTCTCTGTAAGAAATACAGCATGGTGCTACTAAAATAAATAAGCCAAAGTCTATTTTGCATTCCACAAGGCAGTCCATGCTGTTCTACTATAAGATGAGCATCATTTCATGGTGTAAGGTAGGTAAGTAAGCCTGCAAGCAACTTTTCCTATAGAGGTAGTATTGAAGTACTTCTGATAATTGTTTTCTGACTTCTTGTTTAGTTTAGGTATCACATTTTGGGTTGTCATTAAGATGTCTGCTTTATGTATAGGTATTTTTGTTAGGATTTAAGATTCCTGGGTAGGGGGAAAAAAAAAGCACAGCTTGTATTTTGAACCAAGTAAATATGAGTGCTAAAAGCCACAGGCAGTAAAAGTTACTCATTATTATTTTGTGAAAGGTAACTAAACAGTTCTTATGAATCTTGTCTTTGAGATTAACAGTATTTTCAATGCTTCCCAAAAGCACAGGTAGTTTGTTGCCACATTGGTTTAGTTTGAGTGGAATAACAAAGAAATGTCACTTGTGTCCTTTGATTCTTTCCCCTAGTCAATGTGTTTCTGTGAAAACCATTCTTCCAGCTCTGGAAAAACAGATGCAGTTTTTTCCTGAGAGCTCTGTGGAAGAGGAAAGGGGAATGCAAATGAAGCAATCGAGGGATCCTGAGACTGCTTTACAAGATTGGTTTACTATGTAGAAACCATTGATATTTCAAACAGTTTGTCATTAGCAGCATGGACAACACCAACAGCATATTGCTTTGCAAGGGTTTCTTTTTCGATACTTGACTGCAAGTCCAAATTTTTCTAGCGATGCTTGAGTGTATTCTTGAGTGTTGTTCATACTGATTTCAATGTTGTTGATCATCTGCCCTTGCTCCTCTACCAGAACTGATATCTGGATAAAAAGTTCCTGTAAGTCTTTGATCTGATTCTCCAGATTCACTAGTTCTTTGTGTCTCTGTTCAATCTCTGAAAGCTGAGCTTTGGTAATTTTTACTTCAGTGAGTAGATTTTCATTGAAAACCTCCCATTTTCCTTGTTGGAGCATGTCATTGACTTCTTCCTCAGATACCTCTTTACCAGCTACTTCAAGCTGACGGACAATAAATCTCCTGCATTTCTCTTGCTTAGCAGTTATAGCATCATTGTATGAGAGCATAGCACTTAGGTAACACTGGGAAAAGAAAGCATGCTGGGAAGCTAGAATTCTTACTGTGGCACTTGATGGCCCCTGTTCATTTTCAGCTTTTTTCACTGTTCTTGACAGTTCATCCAAACATTTTCGTACGTGCTCTGCTTGAATTTTTATTTCTCTTGCTATGTTAGATTCCTTTTTAAGAACACTGAATCTTCTCATTGAAGATAGTAGGCTTCTTTGCTGTTGACTGAATTTATGAACTTCCTCCACCAAATTATTAATTTCATTCTGAAGCTTCTGGATTTCATGCAAGTGCCTTTCAGTTATGGGCTCTTTTTCATAAATAATGGCCTGCTGTTCAAATTCCTCCTGATCCTCTTCTTGTACAGTTGCTCCGTTGTTTTCACCAGCTATCTGTAGTTCTTTAGCTTTCAGTTTAAGCTCTTGGAGGCGGTCTTTCATGGCTTTTGTGTTCAGGTTTTTTTCAGTTTGGTTTTTTTTCCCCCCCTTCTTGCAAGGTAGAGAGTGAACTCCAGTATCGTTTTTTGTTGTTTCACTGTAATCAAAATGTAAGAACAATCAATGTTAGCAGCTGTATGTATACATGAAAAATGGTTTTGGAGATCAGAGCTACTTTCCTCTGCACAAAAGTAAAGTAAAAGTAGCAATGAATTGGAAGTGGTAGGTATTCTGTACAACTGTACAAGATAGTTGGTGTCAGTGCACTCCACCATTTAATCATGTTTCTGTAGGACTTAATTATAATGTAAAGTTTTTAATTTATCTTCAGATGGTTACAGTTAACAGTCTTCCTGCAGCTTCTTCACTATAGTGTTTTTCCCATATGCAGTGATTTGTAGCCCAAGCCCATTTTTGTGGTAGATTGTGGTATAGGATCCAGAGCTTAGAATGATGAGGAATATGTCATGTGGAGTGGACTTATATTTGGGGAGGAAGAGAGGAGTAACTTATTTTAGCATAATTCCTTATTTGATGAAAACTAATCAGCTTTTCAATCTTTTTGGGAAATAGAAGTGAATGTCTCTCTCTATTTTTAGATTCTCAGTAGAAAACACAGACTTCAGCTTTTGATGTTATGAGAGACTATCTGATAAATCAGAGTTTTGGCATGAATAAGCTACTGTAGGCTTTTAATTTAGCCACACTGAAAAAACTTTCTTCATTTTTCCTTGCCTTCCCTTGCCCATGGATTTAAACAGATAGTAACTGAAACAGTTAACTTTACAGCAAAACAGAACAACAGAACTCTAATAATTCAGCATGAAAATACTTTTTTTTTTTTAATGTCCTAGTTTTCATAGGGGTGGATCCATATCACGAATGCTGCAGCTTGAAGATTTTCTAAGGGGTTTTTTTTTTGATTATTGTAACCTATTATTACACTGTCATTTGCAGTCTTCATAAAATTTATACAAATTTACTTTGTACATCATAGTGGGATACATTTCAGTACTGCAGTACTGTTTCTTATTTAATATGAAGTCAGTTTTGTTCTGTTTTCTACCATAGCTGTTGTGCCAGCTTTACTCGAGATACAATTAAGAAAAGTTTCTATTGTGTATGTTTTAGATAATTCCTAAGTTTGTATTTTGAATTATAGGAGAGAAAGTATTTTATTCCACATGAATGTTTTTCTTGGATTGTTATCAAGAATGGAAAATTTCAGTAAAAAGTAAAATGTTCATGACTAGAAGATTAGGGGATTTTTATTTAGGGTCTTCTAGTTAAATCAAATGTGTGTCTTTCAAATGTCTGTTCAAGTGTAAATCAACAGTAGTATCTTTTGGTTGTTTTCAGAGGTTTCAGGGCAGTCTTCTGAAATAGTAGTGGTTTATAAATGCATTTCTTCTTAAACTTTAAAAAGAATCTCTCTGTGTGCATAAGCAAATGCAACATTTCTCTGTAGTATCCAAAACAATACGTTTGTAATTACTGCAAAGTATAAATCCAGTAATCTCTCAATATGCAAATTTTGTTACATTTGAACAGCTTCAAATGATAGTTCTGTGGTATCTCTGCTCCCTTGTGCATATTTAAAATCCCTAAATAGTTTTTTGCATAATATAAGTCACGGAGTTGCACAGTGTGAACATGTCTTTCACAGACTTAAATCTGGCTGGTTGCAGGAGAATTAGTTGAAAAACAGAACTACATGCTACAGAGATCAGTTGTGAGAAAGAATGTTGATAATTGTATCCTAGTGTGGGTTTCCCTTAACACTTTTTTTCCTTTTAATACCTTAGTACCTGCATTTATCATTTGTTGTTTCACATAAAAAGAATCCAAAAAGCCTGGCAGTTATTCGAAGTTATAGTAATGTACTGAGTAATTTATTGGAAAACACTACTTTTGGGTGGGGAAAATACAACATGTATTGATTTTGTTACAGTAACTCCTCTTCATTGCCTAACTTGCTGTGTATCTCCCCACAGCAGTAGTCAGGCAATTTCTTCAAGATAAGGTTGTTTAGGAATGTTTCAGAGCTGCTTGGCATCACCGAGACTGCTGCAGGGAAAGTTCAGTCTGGGGCATGTGAAAGGAATCAGGAGTGCTAAACAAGGCTTCAGAGAAGTGACCTGAAAATCTGTTCTACTACAGCCTAACACATCTGTTGACCCATGTTAATTTAGCATGGCTTGACAAGACTGTGCTTAAAAGCAAGTTCTCAGGGCACTATTAATGCTTATGATGTGAGGTGGCAAGACTTTCCTGTATCTAAGAGAATATAAGTAATTACTGAAAAGTTCTAAAACATTCATGCAGTTACCCCTTCAGAACATTACCATTTCTCAAAAGGGCAGTTACCAATTTTTCATATGATTAATCTCCTATGGTTTGAAAGTAAGTTAAGCACAGGAGCATAAGAACCATAGTGGGCTTCATCTTCAGTTTGTGTCTCTATTCACGATTGACATATAGTTTCAAGGTTTTCAGTGCATTAGTTTTGAAATAGCTGTATTCCTTGGGAGGGGAAAACAAACAAAAACAAACAAAAAAAGCCAGAATCTTCAAATACCCTTAAAAATCAAACTTGCAAAGAAGTAAGCAGAAAATACTTAAGGTTTCTGATAATGGTTTATTTTTTTGTTTGTTTAAACATTAGTCTCACTAAAGAGTGGAATGTAAGCAACTGAACCCTAGTTTCACATCTTCTATCCTATTGGCCTTGCCTGCAAAACCTGCCACTGTAGGTGCTTGCTGATAAACGTAGTTGATTATACTGGCAACTGAAATTCATGCTGGTTTCAGATAAATAAGGATGTCTTTGTAACAAAGATAACCTTGGAAAATGTTAGCTTGACTTCCTGAGTGTTCCACAACAAACTTTGTTCATATACTGAGTCCTAGTTGTTGCCCTATGTGTTCGTGTATATGTGTAGGGACACATCCTGTTCTTTTGAGATGAAATACCTATTTTCTTGAAGTTCTTGTCAACAGAGGGAGAATACGCCTATTCTTTTAGAGTTGAGTGAAGGGAACGTGTGATCTGAAAAGACTCCAGTAACTGAGTGTGTCCCCTATACTAAAAAAATTTTAAAATATAAAACTTCTGAAGTGATAAGGTAGCACAGCTTAGCACATCCTCATCAGACTTTTTCTTCATTGAAAGTTGAAATCTTTGATTAAAACAGCTAAGAGACTGCAGTAAAGGCAAAGCAAATCAGCAGATGGGAAAGCATTAGCTTGTGAAACTGTAGCATCAAATTATTGACTATATTTAGAAATGTCCCTAAATGCTGAAAAAAGCATTGGTGAGGTTTGCCCATGTTTCTGGCCATTCCTCAGTCATGAATGCTGCTATGTGGTCTTTTATCTCAACTTTTACCGATGCTAAAAACATATGTTTGGAGCCAGAATCACAAGCTGCTAGACAGTTTTTAAGAAAAGATAATCTGTAAAAATGGAGTTGCTGTAATAATATGGCTGCAGTAATTTAGTCAAACTGATGTGGCACTGTGCCTTCTCAGTTCAATGTAGGATTGAAAACACAGTAAAGACAAGACAGGGCTACAGGGTGGATTTGGGGAGGAGGTGACAAGGGTAAGAAAAGGAACAAGGAAGAATCAGGCCCAGTTATGCCCAGTACTTAAATTGTACTTGGAGTTCAAGGATTATTGATGTGCTTTCATGCACGTATTTGGGGAGAAACAGTAGGAATGAACATGCGGCCTTTCAGTTTGGTCACTGGCATATCATATCTTCTAAAAAGGCTTCCCTCCCTGCCCCTCAGTGTTTTTATCATCACCGCTGGTGATTGTATTTTTTTTCTTTTGGTAGGTGTCTTTATATATAGTTATATATAGTTCACAGCTTCAGAACTGTACTTTTTATGTCCCTGTCAAATACATTTTAAAGGTATTGCAAGAGTCCTTGCCTTCTGATAACTTTAGTGTGTTGCTCATCAAGGTTGTGAATCTCTCTGGTCAAACTGATGACGTGTCTGGGAAAGCATAATGACAATTGCCTTAGCACAGGGACTAGAGGAATAATGATCCTACCACCATTATTAATCTGTCATGATGATAAAGTATGTCCTCAACTCAGGGATAATGAATTTGATGTAACTGAAATTTTTTATATTATCATCTTTTCTTTTTTTTTTTTTTTTTTTTTTTTTTTTTAGGAAATAGTAAAACCCCAAGTTCATATGTTCTTTTGCTTAATTGTAAAGCAGATATATAGAATATTCTTCCACCTATCTAATTTATCAGCAGACCCAGTAAACAGGGAGCCTACATCCAAAAATCATGAAGTTCATTAAGTTAAAAGGTATAAATGGATATGTGAAGTAGCGAAGTTGATCACATGGAACTCTTGTTACTGGTTGTAATTAGTTTCAATGGCTTATTTTATGGCACTGATGAATTATTTTTATTTCCTCCTCACCCCCCAACTTACCAAAAACTCCAGTTTACTTTCATTTCAATAGTTATGTTCACTACTTCTTGATTATTGAGCACATTCATTAACATTCCTGACAGAAAAGGCTTTTTGATTTTGGTGCAATTTGCATGATTTCTCATGTTAATTTTTAATGTACTGGCGTCCACTAGGAGAATAGGATTTGCAGACAATCAAGGGACAGAATTCTCTCTTTAAGAGCTCTTTGAAACATATGAATTGTGTTCTGCATAACACTCCATTCTTTACCTCTGCTGAAGTAGCTACGTTGTTTTCTTTTTTTCTTTATGACTGGAACAAAAATAAGTCAGTCTGTTTTTCTTGGTTATGAGTCATTTAAGGCCACTGGGTAGAGGACACTTTCAGGCAACATGTCCCAAAGGAATTTCAGATTATTTGTAATCTTTTTTTTATTATTATATATTTATTAAATCTTTTGCAGGCTGCAGTCAAGCTGTATTATAGCTCTATTATATGGTGTCAACAAACCAGTATAACTGTTAGTTTTGAGCACAGTGGCTCTGTGTAATGTTTGGAGTCATACTCTGGTCTGGAACTTGATTACTGCTATAAGTGTCTTAAGTTTAGCAACAAAAAATTAGTAAGAAACATACAGCATTTAATTGCCTACCATTTAAGATACTTAGTCTGTGGGGAAGACTAGGTGCTTAAGTTGAAATTTCAGTTTGCTCCAAAGGCTGTGCTCTTTCGTGTATTCTCACAAGAAAAGAACTTGTTTGATGATGTTTTGAAATCTTGCCCTATTACCCAAAGATATATCTCAAGTAACTAACGTAAGCAATCTTGCTACAGGTTATATTTATTTTTTCCTTTGTTTAAAAAGTTTCCTTTCACTTAAATACCTTCTAAACAAACATGCCTAAACCAAGGATTATCACACGGCAAGGTGGTTAGATGAAAATATCCTTTTAAAGCATTTCTGTGTTAAGATGATAAGTCCTTGGGAAAACATACTTAAAAATAGTTCTAGGTTCAAGTTTCTGTTTGTGGAAAGCGTGGGAGTGGTTCAACAGGAAAATACCAAAGGCAGAGAGGTTGCCCTGGTTATGCGCCTAAAAAAAAAGGTACCTTCCACATATAATGACATCTAAATTGTATCGGAGTATACGTGATATGATAGTGCAAAATAACATTTTCAGCACAGGGGACTGAAGTGCTAATGGGTATCTCATTCATTACTTAAAAATACTAACATGCAACGGTCATTTGTATTTGTCTGCCTTCATCTCAGAGAAACAACCTGTAAGCACATGGCTTCTGGCATTGCCTACTATGTATCATTGAGGGAATACAACTGGTTTCTTGTTCCCTTGAGACAATGTTACCTACCAGAACTGCCGTAAGGCGGCTACCTCATGGAACCAAAATGACCACTATGCAGAAGCCTAGAAATGCTGCATTTGAAGCAATGTAGCTTGGGAGTACTGTGAAATGGATCATGGGAAGTGGAGAAATGTTGATAGGAAGTAAAAATATGAGATTTAAATGGAATAAAACAAGTCTGAGTATTCAAGAGTTTATTGTATGGGTAAGAATGAGTCCAAAACTGCTCGAACAGATTAAACAAATCACGCTGCTGGAGTAAGCCCTCAAAGGGAGATGTAGAGGTGGAAAATAGACCTTAGTTACTTAATTCAAATGCTCTTAGGTGTTTGGCCAGAAATCTGTAATGCAATCATGTTGTATGAGATGTAGCTGTCTTGTGTTGATTGTGTGGTGTTGCATGATACGGGAAAGAATCCTGAGAGAGAAGAGAATAACACAAGGTAGAGACTTTAGCGTTCGTGGTGTGAAAGAATACAGCAGTTTATGAATCGTCTGTATTACAAGCTTTTATACTTTTGAAATCTCTACAATTGTCAGTACTTCTCTTACATTCCAATTAGATAAATGTGGGGATTTTTGTTATTTTATGAAGTATTTGCTTGAAGATGCACAGTGAATTGGTGACAAATCTGAGATTGTTCTTTGGAGTTTTAGAACTTTCGTTATGAATGTGTGGCTGCAGATGTGGAAGACTTGAGAAAAAGCATGTACCACTGTTTCCCTGTCTACGGATATCAATTCTCATGTTCCCTACTGATACTGTGGGTAATGAAAGGTGGTGAGTTCATGCTTTCTCACTGACATAAGTCACAGTTACGGTGACACATACTGCACCTACAAGTCCGGATTGACGACACAACAATCTCAGTGTACTAATCAGTTAGTCTGTAGATTATTCTCTGTAACTGTTAAGAGAATAGAGTATCCCTTGCTTAAAAGCAAAACTGAAGAACTTAATGTTTTGATAGTGGCTTTTTCACCTATTGAACCAGAGAGTTGCTGTCAGTAGTGCTCTTTAAAAAAAAGTCAGAATTTAGCAGTGGAGAGATAGCTATAGTGTATACATTTACTTCCGAGTTTGTTTCCAGCAAGAATAATACTAGAAATCAGCATCTTCACTTAATTATCTGGTGCAGATCTGATGGCCACCTATAGGCCACGGAAATTCAGAAAGAAAATCATAATCTATCTCCTCTGCCAAAATATCGCATAATTAAGGTTCAGGTATTGTTATATGTTAAAGCAATATTTGAAAATAAACTAGGAGCAAGAAAAAGGGCTGCAATGGGATAGAGGACAGGTGAAATGATTTCCATTTCATATGATATATAGTTTGAACTCCTAGTTAATGACTTTGTACTGCTATAAATCAGTGTCAAGTTTTTTGTCATCCTGACAGTAGAATTGCAGTCTCAAAATTTGTAGTGTGTAATATCCCACCTACCTTACATTCTCATTTTTTCTCTGTCAGACCATATAGCTCCATATCACAGCCTTGGGACTCGCTTGTAATAAATGTAAGGATTTCCAGGCAGCTTTTTTAAAAAAACCCCATAACTTATAGGCAACTTTGAATAAATTACTTTTATGCCTAGATATTGATATATCAAGGTGAAATAGAGTATAGGAAAAGAGTTTTTATTTACTATATTTTAAAAATCTCTCTCAAAAAATATATGGCAATATCATTTATTGTCACTGCTTTTGGAGTTACACATCTGGAAGCTGAACATAATATTCTTGATATGAGCTCAGACATCTCTTTGGATGCAGCCTATTTGATCAATAGGTGTGATTAAACTGATAGCAAAGCAGAGTGTGTCAGAGAAATATGGATTTAGTAAATAGAGTTATGATTCAGACCTGAAGTAAGAATGAAGCCACTTAACCAAAATGAAACAAATTGTAATTGTTGCTGTTAATTGTTAAAATGGTTCATTTTGATGGCCACCACGCAGGTTTGACACAAAATTTTGAATTTGTGATAACTGATTAAATTTAACCCCCAAAGTAACATCTCTAAGACACTTTCATGGATTACTGTCCCCTGCCCAGTGTGTATCCTCTACATTATTTAGCTGTCAGTGTTATGTCACTGTACGAGACTCCTGCTTAATTGGAGAGAAATGCATGAATCGGAAACTTAACAGTGTTTAAAAAACCCCCTCCAAGTCTGTAAAACAAGAAAGCAAACACGTGCACACGTACATACCCTCACACAACACACCCTTTTTCCAAGTAAATCCTTTCTGTAACATTTCTTAGATTTTTTTGATGAAAGCTGAGATGCAAAATATTTCATACTGAAATTTTTTTAACCAAATCTTTTGGACTGTAAATTAAACTAATAGAGTGTGGGGGGGTTTTGTGTGGGTTTTTTTTGTTGTTTGTTTGGGGGTTTTAGTGGGGTTTGTTTTTTTTTTTTTTTTTTGTTACTTGGCTTTTTGTAACAGGTCGAGGAATACACGCAGTTTGCATTCAGACTTTTTCTCTGGTATGTTGTCTGGCTTCTAAGAGAAATATTGTTACTGAGCTGTAGATGTCAGTTGTGCCAATGCACACATACACTCCCTTTCCACATTGTTTCCCGTGACTCTTAAAGTTCAAAAGCTCTCTACTTGCTTAAAAAAATCCTACTTGATATAAAAGCAGTTGGTGACTACCTTTTCTTTATTTCTTGCATAAAATAAGTTCGTTACACTAAGAAGGTTCCAAATATACTTTATGTGAAATTGAAATAAGCCAAGCATGATTTTATATGTGAAAGCTTCTTACTTGGCAAACTTAATGTGATAAGCCAATAGACACTCTGTGCTTTCAAGTATGGTTTTATATATACTTCCTACATTTTTTTTAAACATGAAAAATTGCTATATATGAAGTTCTACTGACTTGGAAAATTAAAATCAAGGTCTATCCTTTAAGATAATTCTGACATATTCCCTAAAGAAAGAAGCTTTATGCATAAAAATTGCTTTAAAAGCTAGCATTCCTGTGCATGAGCAACAGAGCTCTCAGACTATATTCACCCACAGAAATAGCCAATTCTCTGGAGGGTAAGCATGCATTGTTTGGAAGTCTTGTCACTTAGACACATTTCCATTCTAAACCACACTACTCAGCCTTTTTCTGAGATTTGCAACTTTAGAAACATTAAGTAAAAAAAAAGACTTTACCTTTTAATTCTGTGCTGGTGGCTTTCTGTCTTATCCTTTAGAGAGGAACTCCTGAGATTAAGCCTTGGTATCTGAAAAACTTTGTTTTGAATATTTACCTAAGTAATATGTCTTGAGTGGCATTCCATTAAGTATTTTCTGCATGCCTTCCACTTCGAGTTCTTATATAGTTGTCCAAGGGTTCATCTTCAGGAGCAGTGGTGCGAGAGAGAAGCTGACTTCTGCAACTGCAGTAGACAGGCAAATTGATTACTTTCTACTTGGGGAATCTGGTTCTGCCTGTTTGAAACCCAGCCTTGCTGAGAGGCGGATCACTGCTGGAGCTGCCCTGTAGCAGGAAGTGTCTAGGAGCAGCTCCCTAGATAGAGGCCCTGCAAGATGGAAGTGGAGCACTGCCTACCTATGAAGCACAAGTGTAAGTGCAGGGATTGCTTTCTTCAACACTAAAGCACGAAGGGAAAAGGAAGCAAGGGTAGATCATGGACCTATTAAAGCATTTACCTGGGGAAAAAAAAAAAACAACAAACAAACCCAAACAAAAAAAAACCAACAAAATAAGCCCTGTTATCACTGTATCTTATAAATGGAGTTAAAATATTTTTAAGTTTGACCTAAAGTCTAAAGCAGGAAATGTATTACTTGTGCAAACACACTTAAGTTCTTGGGGAGCAGAAGGTGAATTATTTGAATATTCAGTTATTTGAATATGATAGCTTTCACGTAGAGCACCTCAGCTGTATTTTATCGAGTGCAGTAAGTATTGCAACAGGAGTGCTATGGAGAAAATGGAAGCCAATTGGCAAAAAAACTCAAATCTTAAACTTTTTAACATATTAGAGGTTAAAAGTAATCAGCTACTGCGTGTTATAGGAGGTTAGTGTCACATTCACACTGAACTATGCAACTTACCAACATTTCATTCTGCTTCAGCTGTGCTTTGTAGAATGTGCAATCAAATACCATAGTAAATAGTGCAGTTATTTAATCTTCAGCTGAGAAAGGAGTAGGCTGTGGCAACAAACTCAGTGTTCAGAAATATTTTCTTCAATTAGACCTGGATGAATTGACAGCATTACTGAGGAATGCTTTTTTAGACCTAAGGCGCAACCAAAAAAGATTTTAAGATTGAAACCGAGATAGGTAATTGAAAGAGAAAAAAAAAAAAAAAAAAAAAAACAAAACAAAAAAAAAAACAACAGTGGAGCTAATTGTTTCCAATCTTTTAATTACTTTCCATAGCTTTGCTAAATTTCTTTCCTGAATGCCTTTTTTGCTTCAGTTACTGCTACGGCCAGCCCTTGGGAATCCCAGACCCTTGAGGTAAAAGAGAAAGTCTGGAGAAAGGAAGCCTTTCCCTTGGTCGAGGAGGATTGGGTTAGAGATCAGTTAGGCAAGCTGGACACCCACAAATCCATGGGCCTCACGGGATGTACTACAAGTGCTAAGGGACCTGGCAGATGTTATTGCTAAGTCACTCACTATCATCTTTGAAAGATCACGGAGAACAAGAGAGGTGCCTGAGGACTGGAGGAAAGCCAGAGTCACCCCAGTCTTCAAAAAGAGCAAGAAGGAGGACCCAGGAAATTACAGGCCAGTCAGCCTCGCCTCTATCTCTGGAAAGGTGATGGAGCAGCTCATTCTGGAGGTCATCTCTAAGCATGTGGAGGAAAAGAAGGTTATCAGGAATGGTCAGTATGGATTTGCCAAGGGAAAATCATGTTTGACCAATCCGATAGCTTTGATGATGGCATGAGTGTCTGGGTAGATGAGGGAAGAGCACTGAATGTTGTCTACCTCAACTTCAGCAAGGCTTTTGACACTGTCTCCAAAAACATCCTCATAGGTAAGCTAAGGAAGTATGGTTTAGATGAGTGGATGATGAGCTGGATTGAGAACTGTCTGAATGACAGAGCTCAGAGGGTTGTGATCAGCAGCACAGTGTCTTGTTGAAGGCCTGTAGTTAGTGGTGTTATCCAAGAGTCAATGCTGGATTCAGTTTTGTTCAGTGTCTTCATCAATGACCTGGATGAAGGGATAGAGTGTACCCTTAGCAAGTGTGCTGATAATACAAAACTGGGATGACTGGGTGACACACTGGAAGGCTGTGCTGCCGTTCAGTGAGACCTGGACTGGCTGGAGAGTTGTGCAGAAAGAAACCTAATAAAGTTCAGCAACGACAGGCGTAGAGTCCTGCACCTGGGAAGGAATAACCCCATGCACCAGTACAGGTTAGGGGTTGACCTTCTGGAAAGCAGCTCCATGGAGAAGGATCTGGATGTCCTGGTGGAAAACAAGTTAACCGTGAGTCAGCAGTGTGCTCTTGTGGCCAGGAAGGCCAATGGCAACGTGGGGGGCATTAAGAAGAGTGCAACCAGCAGGTCAAGGGAGTTTCTCCTCCCCCTCTATTCTGCCCTAGTGAGGCCACATCTGGAGTACTGTGTCCAGTTCTGTGCTCTCCCGTTCAAGAGAGACAAGAAACCACTGGAGAGTCCAACAGAGGGTTGTGAAGTTGATGAGGAAACTGGAGTATCTCCATTACACGGAAAGGCTGAGAGATCTAGAGCTGTTTAGGATGGTGAAGAGAAGATGGAGGGGGGATCTTACCAATGCTTACAAATAACCACAAGGTGAGTCAAGAGGATGGGGCCAGGCTCTTTTCAGTGGTGTCCAGCAACAGGACAAGGGGCAACGGGCACAAACTGTTGTTTTTGTTGGAAGACGGGAAGTTCAACCTCAACATCAGGAAAAATGTCTTTACTAAGAGGGTGACAAAGCTCTGGAACAAGCTGCCCAGAGAGGTTGTGTAGTCTCCTTCTCTGGAGACTTTCAAAACCGGCCTGGATGTGGTTCTGTGCCACCAGATCTAGGTGAACCTGCTTTAGCAGAGGGGTTGGACTAGGTGATCTCCAGAGGTCCCTTCCAAACCCTGCCATTCCGTGATTGAGTTCAGTTCTTCCCTTGTTTAACTTCAGCCCCATTTCATAGCGAAATACTGAGAGGAGGTTACTCATTCTCGCCGGTTGGCGAGAAGGAATGGTGCCAGAATATCACAAGCATATTGAAAATATCACAGGTTCTGTATATGCGTCGAACAGCAGTTAGGGAATCTCTGCACTAAATCCGACAAGGTAATGTAGTAGTAATCTCTTTGTTGAGTGGGAATGAATTATCAAAGGAGGGGTGAGGAGGAGAGCCTTATGCTCATTATAACTCTGCAGGCAAGTCAGCAAAGTTTTGATTGTCAGTAGGATGTCAGGGTTTTTATCCCCAAGATGATGATAAGTAAATGAACCTTTTGGACCACAATTAGTTAAGACTGATGAACTCTGAGAGAGAATAGTCATTTGAGCAGCTCTGTTTCTATGGTCTCATTCATAAACTCTTCTTGAAAAGAAATATTAGATAATGAATCAGTGCATGAGGTTAATCGTGACAATGAAGTATTTTTTGAGATGAAGATGCCTTTTTTTTTTTTTTAATGTCTCTTTGAAGCTAAAAACTCTCTTGGAAGTCAATTAAGAATTGAAACTCTCATACTACGATTCTGGAAAATAGGTAGGAATAAGGTCTTAGGTCAAACTGAAGTGCTGACAAGTTCTGCTAACTATGGAGTGAATCCTTACCATTGTACCCCCCCAACAAGGAGAATGATAGCTCCAAGGTATGATTTTTTAATAGTTCCTAGAATTTTACTATACTATTTTTCATTTAAAAGCAGGTAATGGGACAGGAAAACCCCAAATTCCTATCCTATCATCATGAAGAGTTTTTCTGGAAGATAGAAACAACTCTTTTTTTGTCTTTTAACTCTTTTATGAAGTTTGTTTATTCTTTATAAAACTCTGGGACCCTCAAGGAACATGAGTGCTTTCCTATGTGGTTTTTTTGTTACTTTCGTTTGTCTGTTTAAAATATATTTTTTGGATTTCTATCTAAATTTCTCCATTTGCTATTAAAGTTTGCTTATAAGTGAACTCAGAAAATCATTGACCAATGTGACTGCACATTTACTTTTTAAGGTTTCTTCTTTGGCAATACAGCTGCTGGGTTTACACGTTTCTAAATATTTTGTTAAATTTACCTTGCTAATCCGTCTTACCTTCTTGGATGTTGACCAATTAAAATCAATTTTAATCAAGAAACTGAGTTGTCAAGTCCTGTAAGTTTCATAAAAATACTACTTTGATATCTGAGAGAAATCCCAATACAGGAAAAGATTCTGCCTTTCTGTGAGATGGCTCCATACAGGTTTTGACACTTATCGTTGCTTTTCCTTACATGTACTTTGTGATGTAACTTTTAGGGCTTTAGATCAGAAGCTTTTCCAGTTTCGTTTCATTTCATATATAGGGGAGTTTTCAGTAAAACATTAAAAAGTCAGTCTTGATAAAAGGAAGTAACTTTCATTTCTGTGGTTAGAACCAGATAATCACCAGGAGTTTTCTGAAATGAAGAACTTAAGCATTTGGGATGTTTATAAATCTGGACAGGCTTCTTATCTTTATAGTAGTTATTGATAAACAGTTTATAGAGATGAACATAATAGGCTCTGCTCCAGGGTGTATGTCTACATTAAAGTGTGAAATAAAAACATTCTTTGGGTGGTAAATCAGGTCTGGTTTGTGCCTTTTAAAAAACACACATTATTTGCTGTAGTGTTCCATGCAGTTACAGAGTACATGGAAGACAAATCTGATAAAGAAAAACAAGAGTCCCCCAAAAAAATAAGATGTTTATCTTCTGGAGTCCTTTTTGCAACCATATCTCTAAGAAATAAGACAATGATGGCACTTCACCTTACAAAATACTTTGTAAGCTGTTTTGTACACCTTTTATTTCCTCTTCCCTCTATTTGATAAAAAGTTATGTTTTTAGAGCCATTCATGCAAGTTCCTTCCTCCAAGCTTTAAGTTTTACTTACAGAGAGTGGGTTTAAAACATTACATACCAAATTTGGCATCAGATTGATTCTGGATAATAGGCAGACCTGAGATGATCATGAAGCAGTGTTATGCAGGGAAACGCATGTGGTATGGGAAGTTGCAAAGTTCTGAACTTTGATCTATAGACTCCAACAGATTGGATTGTGTAGCTTTAGATTTAGAATGGTACAGTCTTTTACATCCATCTTCACTGTAAAATAGAATTGTTTTGTCTACTACTAATTATTAAATAAATAATAATAAGCACCTTATCAATTATTTACTATTAGTATCTACTGAAAAAAATGGACTAACATGTTTATTAAGTAGAAAGAACAATTAAGAACTAAAGCTGAAACAAGGCATTTTCTCTTTGCTTTCTCCTACTTCCTTTTATTCTTACTTTTGTCAAAATCTTAGCTTTTGGAGATGTGAGAATCTCTTGTGTCAGGGTGCTAAACGTTTCTTTTGCTCTGTTCTTTAGGCTGGCAAATAAGCAGGACAGAGAAGGAGCTCTGTCAGAAGCAGATGTAATTGAGTCCTTATCTCTGGAAAAGCTTGTCAATGAACACAAGTGTCTGTGTCAAATTGTAAGTATGTTTAAGTTGCTTCTTTTTTTAATCTATATATGTAAAGCTTGCAATAACATAGGAGATTGTGCCATATAGAGTTAAACTGAAGCTAAACCTCTGCAATCCCAGCACAGGTACAGAACATGTATCTGTTCTGCAAGCAGTTCTACTGTTCACCTTGACATTTTGCTTCTGGATCTGTTAAAGAAATCTTTATATTAAGTATCCTCAATATGTACCTGCTGGTCTATGCTGAAACCATGTAAGAATAAATACTGATGTGCTTTAAAACTTGTTTAACTCAATAGCAGGTTTAGTATTTCACCTTTTTAAATAGAAGAAATGGTATTTACATTGATGTTCCGGTTTGGGTATGATATTTGTCTCATTTCTGTTCATAGCTAAAACTGTCATATAGTCTGAGTCACCATCTGGCAAACAGTAAGAATTTAGTCTAATTCCTAGGGCATCCAATTCCCAGCCCAGTACTCATCCAGGATCTCTGTTAGAGCTAGTTGCTGCTTAATATTTGCCCTAAAATAACTAAATGGCAGGTGTAGTATTCACAGTCATGTTAACAAAAAAAACAAAAAAAAAATCATAAAAAGGTGGGGCGGTGTGGGGTGCAAAGCCAGAAATCTGTATAAAAGCTACTTAATATTGATCAGTTTTTCAGGTAATTCATCCAACTCAGTTGTTCCTGGAGTTTTCTTTAAGCCTTTATTTTAATCAACCAGCTTGTTAGCTAACTATCTGTGGGATTTACTTTTATAATCTTTTTCTAATTGCAATAAGAAACATTTTAAAAGATAATGTGAGTTACGTTGTTATTAATCAAAATTAGAACGCAATTTTGCAAAACCTTTCCAACTGGTGTTTGGGTATTAGAATTTAAAAATACTTTTAATTCCCAAGGAAGAGTTGCAAAATTCATAGCCTAATACATACTGCTATTATTTTCTCTAGTAAGTTGTGTTATAGCAGTGTGTAGCTATGTTCATTATGTCATGACTCTTTGAGTGGCTTTTTTTCAGTCAGCAGACTTTGCACTATGCATATATAGCAATTATAAAAGTAAACATTGCAAGTTCACTGTTCTTTGGGTTTTTTTCCAAGGGGCTCCTGTGTTAAAAAAATACTCTCTTGCAAAGCATTGTCAATATGAAAAATGTGAAAAATTCGAGTTTACTTTTCCAATACTTTAGAATTATTTAATTTATGTCAAGTTCCAGTAAAATGCTGTTCGTGTTCTCCATTTATACCTTGGGTGTAATCAATAAAGAAACTAGATTACATACCCCAAGTCATTTTACCCGAAAGCAGCGAATCTCACAAACTCCAATGGTCAGCTTCTTTACTGGACTTGTTAAAGGTAAACATGGTCCCAAGTTATTTCAGTATGATGACTCATGGCATGAATTTAAACACTGTCATTGTGAAACAAGATTTAAATAAAAGTAGGCAAGGACCAAAATCCCTTTTGTTATTCTTTTAATTATTTTTCTTCTGGATCTTTAAATTTCTTCACAAAATATTAAAGCAAATCTAAGGAGTAATTTGTTTCACTGTCACACAATGTCAGTGAGAATGACCTTTCTCTTTCCTTTTTTAATGTCTGTATATTCTATATTTTTAAACTTCTGTATTTTATAACTCAACTGCAGCAACAGTAATCTTGGTGCAAGCCAAGAAGAAAATTGCCCAAGTCCTGTGTATTGTTTTATCTTAGTTTTCCCAAAGAAACAAGGTATTACTGCCTATACATCATCTCCCTGATTAGGCTCTACTAGAGAGTAGTGTTCCATAGTGAACAACACTTACATCTGAACCTTAATTTAGGCAAAGTAGGAATGTATTAAAATACAAACTAGGTTTGTCACTGTGGGGTAACATAGCAGGTTAGGATTATTTCTTTCTGTTGTAAATTGTACATACCATATCTGACTATGGTACCATTTAAATGCTTGTCAAACGAAGAGGTAACGCAGAGAATGTTTTAGTTGTTGATACTGGAGATGCCAACATTTGGGTGTTGGCTTTTTTTTGTCTTCCTTCAAAAACACAATTCTGAACATAATCCGTATGAAATATCATTTCTTCATGTCAAGTACATAGCTAGATCTATTCAATTATTATTCATAACACAGTTTAAAAGACCCTTACAGTGCTCCAAAACATTCTGAAAAATAGTCAGAAGAGATTTTAAGAGGTCATCTAGTCCTTTTCCATGTTCTAAACTAGAATCAAGTCATATCTCTTTTGGTCAAAATAAAGCCCATTATACTTGTACACCTGACAATGAATAGGAAGGGCAAATTACTCTCTTCTTATTTGCAGTTATGACTTATGTGTTTGAAGGCTATTATTATAGCTCCTTAAAACTTTTTCATCTCAAGAGAACCACTCTTGCTTCTTCAGTGTTTTCTTAACAGATGTGTTTTCATAACCAATTTTGTCCAGTTTTTCTCACTGTGCTTCTCTTGACTCCTCCCAGTAAATCCACTTCCTTGAATTATTGTATCCAAGCTAGATAAAGTATTCCAAGCTAATTTAGCAATGGGTTTTGCACTCACCTTCCAAAAGATTTGCCTCGTGTTTCTCTTGCTTGCTGATGAGAATGTAATGACAAAAGTTTTACTTCAATCAAGATGCATAATGTTTTGCTTCACTTCTATCCACAATGCCTGTTCTGATAAAAAAAAAGAATTGGTTTCAAAGTTTTTCTGAAAAATTCATACCAGATTTTATTGATCCAATAAGTGCTTATGAACTAGTCAAGCTTTTATTTCATGAACTGAAGCTAAGCTGATTCTCTTGCATCTCATTTTTATTCCATTTACTAGCTATGTATAACATGGACTATTTATAAATCAGCAGCAAAAAAGAACATACATATTTGGGGTTGATAAATCATACAACTCTATCGATGAATAGATATGGAAGTGTATAGAAACAGATGTGTAAATATGCATGCATACACATAGCAGGTACGTATGTAACAGCTGTGTGTATGGATGTCTTAGAAATAGACGTGCAAACATATTTTTTTTGGGCAGTATTCTAGTATTTTTGAAATAGGACTGGAAATGATGGAACTTTGTAGAATTAATGCAATTTGTATCTTGGCAAAAAAGCACCTAAATTTATAGAATACCTAAATGGAAATTTATTTCCCATACTTCTCAGTGTTTTGCAAGCTTCATAGTAAACAGTAATTGTTTGGCTGATTTCTTGTTTTCAGTCAAGGAATGCGTTATGAACTGCAAATAATTTTCCCCTCCTTCCCCTTATATTTCCAGGAACCTTGTTCAGCTATTATGGGCTGTGGGAAAAAAATTGATAAATCAATAAAAAAGGGTTTATATTGGCTTCTGCATATCATAGCAAAAGATTTTGATACCTTAAATGAGCGTATCCAAAGAGACACTACAGAACAAAAAGCATATGAAGAACAAAAGAAACTAGAAAGAGCTGAGCGAGTGAGAAGGATACGAGAAGAAAGGTATTCTCACTGTAATTTTTCCTCACCTCCCCTTCCTCCCTTTCTCTGTGATACTTGATTTGTTCCTGTACATAGACCTTATAGGAACCGAGCTATCAAGAATTTAAAGCTTATGAGCCAAGAGTCTCTGTACTAAAAGTATGGACCTGAATGCTAGAGGCTTTCTGTAAGATCTACAAGTTTTTGCCTGGATCATCCCCTTTATTTTATTTGCTCTATGCTGGAAATGTCCTGTGAATGAGAATTGCACGTTAGTTGCAGAATACGCTTGGCCTTGCTAATACAACTAGGAGGCTAACCTAAAAAATTAATCTTGTCATTTAATCTAAAGTTACCTTCAAGTGTGTTCTAAAATAAACTTTCATTAGCTTAAGTTAGACTTTGCAGCCCACATATGAATATCAAATATCAGACGTGAAAATTTATTCAATACTGCTTAACAAACTTCAGGACATCCAGCAGGTGAGGCATGGAGAGACTTAAGATGATGCGGGAGGGGAAGCAGGACAAGTGATTTATTACTTCCCCTTAAAACAAGAGGAAATGGCCTCAAGTTGTGTCAGGGGAGGTTTAGATTAGATATTAGGAAGAAATTCTTTACTGCAAGAGAGGTTAGGCACTGGAACAGGCTGTGCAAGGAGGCAGTGGAGTCATCATCCCTGGAGGCGTTTAAAAAACGAGTGGACGTAGCACTTGAGGCTACGGTCTAATGGATAGAGAGATGTTAGGATGAAGGTTGGGCTCGATGATCCTAGAGGTCCTTTCCAACCCTAGTGATTCTATGATAGCCATTTGTGGTCATCAGCAGCCAACTATGGTTCCTACCAGAGACTGATGTGCATCATTTTACTGGGCCATTCTTGAAAAAATTGCTGACTACTACTGTTGCACCACCTGCCCTATATATGCAAAGATTTGCAAGTCTCATTTACTGTGAGACATAACTGTGAAGCTATGATGAAGTCTCTTGGCTTGTACTCTTGCTGATTAGGTTTACTTCACCAAGTAAAGCACATTGTAAATACTTGGAATTCATATATATATATACAGTCTTCATACATATTTCACAAATTTATAAAAAAAATTCTATGCTGTTAGTCTACCAGATGTCTCTGCATTGACCAAACCCTCTGACCGTGTTTGATTGTGTTGTGTTTATGCCATGTTGAGAGGTGTAGTGAGGAGGACTGATATTGAAACATGTCTCAAAAAGATTCTGATGACATGGTCATTTTCCATATATTCTGTTCCCACTCCATGATCATAACTGTATTTGTTCACTGAAATAATTGGTTGAGTCTGAACTGAATTGGGTTAAAGGCTTAAATGTTTTGCTAAACTTCTTGTGTCTTAGAGGAAAGCTAATTGGCAATTTCTACTGGTTTTACCTGTAGCTGGGGGCTTAATCTTGATTCAAGTGTAAGTCAGTTTCATTCTATGTTTTAATAGTTCCCCAGACTGTTTTTTGTTCAGATTTGTTTCCTTGAATGTTTTCTCCAAGTGCATTTCCTCCACAATATATTAGTAGCAATCACCTTGCTCCAAATGGAAAACCAGAGAGAGAGGTAGTGCCAGTAAGTTTTAACACAGAGCTGGCCATTCCTTCCAAGTAGTGTGGTTTCACAGGTAGATCGGTGACCTCCATTCCATTCCCCTCTCTGCTTCTGAACAATGGGGTTACTTCTTCTCTCAGTACTTGCAGCTGTGAAGAAGGTGCAACAGTGCCTTCCTATATGCAAGTACCATTTGATTGATGAAAAGTATTTGATGAGCGTATACTTTGTTAATGCTATATTATTTAATGTATAGTAATTTAATTTTTTCTTACATAGAGTTCTTGTATATAAAAAATAATAGTGCTGGTGCAGCACAATATATGGAGCATTATGTGTCTTTCTGAACTTTCCAGAGTCTAGTCAAGTTCTTCTAGTTGAAGAAATGATTCCCTAACTCTTAGTGCATAAACTGAACAGCCTGGTACCAATTTTCCCTTATGTATATTAAGAAGCATCTAGAATGATGAGAAATTGAAGCATATTAAAAATAGAATAGGTTTTAGATAGTCTGGTTTCCCAACACATGGATTGGTGGTTTGTTGTTGGTTTGGGGGTTTTTTTGGACAAGTGAATACCTTGCAACAGTTACAGAAGATTACCAGTGTGAACATTGCATCATGAAAATTTCAGCATACTGTTGAAAAATCAAAATCTTCCAGTTACAGATGTATTCTGTCACATACCTTGTCCTCAGAAACTGCTTCTGCTTCCTGAAGTGCTGATAGAACCTTCTGGCACATAGCAGCATGTGTTTCTACCTCTGCCATTATTGACGTTAGCCAGTCATTGTGATTTCTGAAGAATGTTTTTCATAATACAGAAGCATATTGTAAAACTAAGCTGGCATAAATTGGAGGATGAGTTAGATGACCTACTAAGTGTTCTCTATTACATACAATTTATGGCTTGGATTCTTCATTAATTCTCTGTTCATCCCCCTTCTTTCCCCTCCCTCTCTCCTCCCCCACTGCCACCCCAAAACAAACCCACCAAACAACCAAAACCACTAAAAATCCCCAACATAAACCTAACAAAGAGAAAGGGAAGAAGGAAGGAGTGTACCTGATGAGGAAGACACTGGGCCTGGGAACTCTGAAAACCCCTTCCAGCCTATAGCTGCTGTAATCTCTGAGGTATGAGAATATGTGAAAATCTGGATCGGTTTAGATGTACCACTAACAAATGTCTGAGAGGTAATGAGAAAAATGGTTCATTTAAAAGAATTATTCTACATCTACATGTGCAGCATTGTTTTATTTGTATGTTTTAATCTTGGCAATCTTGCATTGTGTTCATTGAATCAATGCTTTCATGTTAGGAAAATCCCCTAGTCTTGATGTGGGAACAAAAAGTTTTGTAGACACAGTAAAGGTATTATAAACATATGACTGAATGTGTTTCTTAATTAAGCTGTTGGATACTCAGGGGTGGGAAATTTTCAAGGTCTATTAGTTTCTTATAAAGTGTTTTAGTGATGTAGTGAGTCATATAAAATGTCCCTGACTACTTCAACTATTTTGATTTCTGAGCAGAACCTCCTTTCTGTTGAAAAATGAGACAATTGAGAAGGTTTTTTTGGCTTTGAAATATAAAAAGCATATTAATATATAAAGTTTCCTCAACTGTGTTTCTGAGTTCAAAAAGCTCTTATTTATTGTACCATATTTTTTAATTAAGTTGATTTGAGATAACACAATCTGAGGAAACATGTAAACTCTTAAGAGATTTTTCCAGTGAGTAATTAAAATATTTGCTTCTTTCCCAGACAAAAGCTCCCATATCCATCCATCTTGTAAAGTTACCCCATGGCCGATAATACAGTTTAGAATAACATACAGAGTAAGAAGAGAAAGATATAGCTGCGAATATTGCAGCAATGATGATTTAGTGATATAGAACCTGTGAAACAGTCTGTCATTGAGTCTATATGACAGAATTGGTATTTATCAAAATCACGGTAGCACTTTCTGGATATTTAAGTTCTGTTCGTGTGCACTTTATTTTAACTAAAATATTTTTAAAAAGATAATTGAAGAGGAAGAAATTAGGAGTTTTCTAACCTTTTTCTCAGGACTGTTGGTGA
>JAAGNO010009332.1:0-20139 GCA_033439905.1 Ceryle rudis | reverse complement strand
CTAAAATATTTTTAAAAAGATAATTGAAGAGGAAGAAATTAGGAGTTTTCTAACCTTTTTCTCAGGACTGTTGGTGACGTTTATATAGATAGCTGCGCTTTTTTTTGGTCATGTGACCAAACAAGAAAACAGGTTATAAACACAAAGATCATTCTTTTTGCTGTGTATGTTTTTTACTTTTTTTCCTTCCAGAGGACACGCTATTAGAAATTTAATTTTTTCAAATATTTGAAAATATTTTCTATGCTAGATGTGGGGCAGAAAAATATTTTAGGAATAATTTGAGTTTTAAAATAACCTTTGTCTCATTACTCATTTTACAGCATTAGACATTCTTAAAAAAAATTCTTATACTTCCTTTTTAGAATGAAAAACAAATTGTAAAGGAAAAGAAGCGGCAAAGGCTGGAGACTGAAAAGGAGATGATTGTCCCAAAATCACAAACAGAGCAGGAACAGGTGGATGCCCAGCACTTATCAAGTAGCAGTAGCCAAAACACAAGTGATGGTAGACTAGAAACATGCAATTCAGCAACGACACAGCTTTTGCAGAATGAAGAGAATGAGCAGCAATCTTCAGAATGCCTTGACTCAGGTAAAACTGCTTTCTTTTAATACATTGTTTAATGTTGTTTTTCACATAGTTCTTCCCACTATCTGTATTACTTTTCATGATGCCACACATGAGTTTAATCTATTGAAAACATAAAAATGCACCATTACGTTATTGTATTGGAAAATCTGCTTTGGAAAAAGGGTATGTTTGTTGGTGTGACTGGTACTGTGGCTGAAACTAGGTTCATTTTTATCTTAATCAAGTATGCGGTCAGCTTTCCATCAATACCAAGCTAAATTGAATTTTTTGTTAAAACATAGAATTTGTATATATTTTATGCTTACAGTTTATTTTCTGTAGCAAAATATCATGTAAATTTTACTCTTTCCATAACTTTGTGTATAAGTTTGGACTGAAAACGCCCATGTATCCCACCCCAACAATAGTATTAGAAGATGATCTAATATATTCTCTGAATATCACTGTATGATATGTAATAGTATGATCTGTAATGCTTATTTCTGTTTGGTATAGATAACAATAAGAAAAAAAATAAAAAAACAAAATTAAAAAGGGGCCACAGAGTAGAACCTATTAATGCAGAGGACACTGTTCCCAAAAATCCTACACCACCACCAGCTCTTCCGCCAGGTAAGTATACTAACAACCAATAATCAGTGTCTCAATTTGTGATTATTAATCAAAAATATTAATTTGTGCATGATGAAACTAGAATGGTCTTCACACAGAGATATGCTACTAAACCTTACTCTTTAGGAAATATTTGATGCAGTCTCCTGCTTCATGGTATGAATTTTCAGCAGTATTGATTTGATTCTATTCTGGGGGGAAGATAATCTTTTCACAAAAAAAAAAAAAGTCAGAAACTTCAGAAAGTGATTAAAAATACCAATATTTTTAATGGTAAATCAGTTTATTTTTCAAGTATTTCATCATTACTCACTATACATACAACATATTACATACTTTTGGTATTTCTAAGTGCTTTAATTTCTCTCAAAGAAAACTGGCTTCCATATACTTCATCAGAATCAAGTGCAGTCTTGGCATGTTTTGACTGTCTTTGTTTTCCTTTAGTTGGCTGGGGAACTCCCAAACTTAATAGACTTCGAAAACTTGAGCCTCTTGGTGAAACACATTATGCTGGTAATTGAAAATATTTGGGGTTTTATACTTTTTTAAAGCATTCTCCATTGTTTATTCACTTCTACATCCATTTCATTCTTCATCTGTTTTTTTTAATTTCTTAAAGCCAATTTTCATTGACCAAAAGCTTTTTGCTCAGTTGAAAGCATCTTTTTGATTTTTCAAGTCTTTTTTTTCTTTTTTTACTAAAAAGAGTAAGTTTTCTCAGATTCTTTTATAAAATTTAAAGTGGCATGAGATATCAGAAGCTATTAGGGATCTGAAGTTTTTTCACAGCAGCATGCACCTAAATATCATAATATGCCATATAATAAAGAGTAAGTTACTTTTTAGTCCAAACAGATACTGCATCCAAAATGAAAGTTTTAAAGTAAATGAAATGAAAGTTTAAAGTTTTTTTTGTTTAAAAAATGAGTTGATGTAGCACTTGAGGCTATGGTCTAATGGATAGAGAGATGTTAGGATGAAGGTTGGACTCAATGATCCTAGAGGTCCTTTCCAACCCTAATGATTTTATGATTCTATGACGTGCTAATTGTTTCACAATACTGAACCCAAATGGGCCCCTTGTATTTCTGTAGTTCTCTTAACTATTGTTGACATCCAGATGAATTTGCTGCATGTAAGTTGACTCCTTGTGTTGCCTCTTGAGATAGTCTAAAATTTCTTCTACCCACTGCTACTCTTTCCATATTGTTTTTACAGCATAGTCTGTAAGATTTCCGTCATCGATTTGGGAGTGTTTTCTTGTGAGAGGGAAAGCTGAAGACAGATGGGCAACTCTGAATTAAATGCATTATATTAGCAAATCCAGATGAGGGACTGCAATCCCAGATATGGTGAAAAGTCCAACAGAAATTTGATTGCAGAAGTAGTGAAACTTCCAGCTGAAAACTAGGTTATTAGTCTGCAAGGAGAAGTGTCAGTGATAAAGCCTGGGATCTGCTGCTTTACCTGAAGAGCCAGTGTCCCTGAAAGTTCACAAGCTGTTAGAGAAACAAGTTTAATAACTGGAAATGTCAAGTTGTAGATTCTTGATTTCTTTCTTCAGTAAAGACTATTTTCTATTTTTGGAAGACTATGGAAGATTGTTTTTCATATGCTCATATTGCATCTTTTTCTCAGTTTTCAATAATTTCTTCATTTTTCTTATCTTTTTATTTTCCAAATTTTGAAAAGCCAAGTGAATGGGAAAACATCCAGAGCAATGTGAGAGGGGGATAACCAAAGTAAAATGATGGAAATACATATACAAATTGAACATTAGTTGAAGAATTTAAAGAGAAAGGAGCTCAGTGTGGCTGTAGCAATCCTTGGGTTTATCCCCGACTTGAACTTATTGTACTGCTATCATGTAGGGCAGCACCATGTGGATGTACCTGCTGAGGTTCTGAAGCAACAGAACATGGAGCTTCTCTGCCAAAGAATCAAAAGATGCTTAAAGGGGAATTAAGATCTCTAAACCCTAGATATTTATTTTTCACAGGGACATAATTCATATGCATAAAAATGTAATTTGTAATCTTAATTATAAAACCTTTTTTTTTTTTTTTAAGGCATATAGAGAGAAGGCGCAAGAAAGAAAAGCCAGATGAAGAGGTAGGGAGGGGAAGAAAGGGAAGAGGTGGCACTCAGTTTTTATCCGTGTCTAAGAGAAGTGTTGCATTTTGTAGCAAGAGCATGGGTGGGACAAAGGGCCCTGGGGGGGGGAATGCTTAAGCTAGGTTCCCTACTCACAAGTGTGTAAGTTAGTAACCTGAGATTCTGTGTTAACTTAGTCCATTTGTAAGTAAGGATAATAACCATTTGGAATCAAACAATGGAAAAGATGTTGGTAGAAGAACAAGTTCTTGACTGGAGGTATAACCACTGAAATCAGAGGAAACTTAGAGTTCTCAGAACTTTGTAGCTAAATACAAGACCTTACTGCTCTTTGCTGAGATTTGTGTTTTTCGGGAATTTTGAGACATCAGATTGACATGGATACAGAAAATCCCAAGAAAGCCAGAAAACATCTATTAGGAAAGCAGTATTTATAAATGAAAAAAGCTCCTCACATGCATGACCCTGCATTGTCAAACCTTTAGTTAGGTCTTGATACCAAAGAACATCAATTACTCATTTTACTTAGAGCAGTTGTTTGGTGGTTTGGTTTTTTTTTTGGTTTTTTTTTTTTTTTACTCAGACTATTTGAGAGCCATAGAATCATAGCATCATTTAGGTTGGAAAGGATCCTTAAGACCATAGAGTTAACCGCTACCTACCACTGCCAAGTCCATCTTGCACCGATTTTAGCTTGCCATCTGTCCTTGCCCATTTTCTGTCACGCAACAGTATTTTCCAATGAGTTTTTACATATTTTGTGGATGGAAAACCTGCTCCTGCTTGGAAAGTAATTCAAGTTTTCCTAGGACAGGTGGAGCCTGCCTTTGATTTTTATTGCTTTTACTTTATTTTAGACTATTCCCTAAATTGCATCTTTCTGAAAACTAACTTATTTTTGGCTATCCCTTCAGCAGAGAAATAAACTATGTTGGGGCGGGGGGGAGGGGTGTTAATTTCTTTCTCCCCATCTTTGCCCAAAATTCACTGTAAATATGGTTTTTTAAAGTTTTTCAGGAAGTCAACCTTTGTGAAATAAAAGGACCTGGTTTCCTTATTGCTTTGATGATTAATCTATATAAACGGCTTGAAGGGACAATTTGCAGTGAAAGCATAAGGTGTTTATTTTTTAGCTGGGACTTTAAGTCTTCCTTTTCTGTGGTTTTTTTTGGGTTTTTTTTTTTTGGGGGGGGTTCTCTGAAGTGCAGTGTTCTCTATGGCAACACCGCATTCTGTTGAGCAATTTGCTTTAACAAACTGTTATTGTCCAAGTAACTGAAAAGTCTTTGTATATGGGGCATATGAATACCTGCCTTCTTATAGACCAGGCTGAAATGCCTCAATTGCAGTAGGATACTCAGTAAATGCTTTTGTCAGGACTCCAGTTAAAGTGTTAGTGTCCATAAGAACAAGGAAAGAAAAAAAAAAAAAAAAAAAAAAAAAAAAAAAAAAAAAAAGGTATTAGTCTGCTTTAAAAAGTGTAAGGAGTTTTAGTTATTTTCAGGAGCACTGTCAAAGTCTATGTCCATCATTGTATCAATGAAACGTTTTGTAGCTTTTCAGTGTAAGTCAATCTCCTTAAGCTTCAAAACAGATTGGACTTTTTGAGTGTTGATTTCTGCTAGTCCATGGAAAAATACACAGGAACAGGTTTTTCTCAGTATTCCCATGCATTCTAGTATAGGTCATTGTCAATTAGGATAGCAGTTATTCCTTTGGTTTTTGTTTACAAAAAAAAAAAAAAAAAAAAAAAAAAAAAAAAAAAAAAAACCATTTTTAGAAGTGTCAAAGATGCCTGGTAGACCTTGCTGCTGAAATATATAAAATTAGTGTAGCGTGAGGTTGAAACAACTTCCAAAGGTCTGGGTTTTTTTAATGCTAGGTATTGTCAGAGAGATAAATCTGTCTTAATGATTGAATGTGCTACTTAGTATACGTATTGAGTTATTTTTTTGTGTCATTCTTAGCAAAGAAGATTATGTTGGCTGTTTGGGCAGAGTTAACAGGCAGTACAGTCAGATATATAAATCTTTAATTACACACTTATTTTCACTAAAGACTGCCATTTTCCCAGTCATGCTAATGATTCTAGCACAACACTATGTA
Organism: Ceryle rudis; assembly: GCA_033439905.1. NCBI lineage: Eukaryota > Metazoa > Chordata > Aves > Coraciiformes > Cerylidae > Ceryle > Ceryle rudis. The sequence goes on along the minus strand of JAAGNO010009332.1, from coordinate 14,709 downwards.
ATGAGTGTCTGTTTATTGTCCCTGGAGGATATATTTGCAAGAATGATAAACCTCTCTCATTGTAGGAGGTAAAATTGTCTACCAGTCCTAAAGTTGTCTGCTAGACCTCAACAAACTAATAAAAATTTCCATTGTACAGGTTTTCATTTACCCTGTAATCATTGATGCAATTTTGTTGCTTTTTACATGTTGTTGTAATGCTGAATTAGCTCTATTGAAAGCAAAAATGTACAACAATAATATCAAAGTGTTATTATTTTACTGGTAGAAAGTAAGAACTAAAACCTTACTCTACAGACATGTACACATATTCTTAGAGTAATAAAATCCAACTTGGTTACTTTTGTTAATTTTAGCTCAGGAATGCAATTTTAACACATTATTGCATATGTAGAACAAGTGGAATATATTTTTCTTGGAAAATTATTATTTATTAAAGCTGAATTTTGCATTGGCAGGCTATCAAGGCTTTGTTGGGGAGGAGGTTGTCTGTATAAACAAAACTGAGATTTGAATGATTCAAAAAGCTGCTTTTATTTTTTTCTTGATTTCTACCTGTTTCCTCTTACCATCTTTCATGATATCATTTTGCTTGTGAAGTGTTTTGCATGTACCAGTCCGCATGTTTCTTTTATATCGATTACAAATGTTTGAGAATACTCGTTACTCTCTTCCAGTGTAGTTAATAACTTTGTCTTGAATAATTCTTCTACTTTGAACTCCTTTATTGACAAAAGGAAATGTTGCACTTCTATCTAAAGATTCTTAATGTGGTTCTTTTAGAAAGTATGGCTTTCAAGATAAATGCCATGCATAAATGGTCCCAAAATTTTGGCTGCTGGAGAGCATTACTGTCACTTAATATGTTGTTGCAATGCAGACTCAACTGCAGCAACTTTCAAATTTTGATACTTCATTTTTTCAGCTGTAATTTGTACTCTCTGTTTGTCTCACTTCCTATTTTTAGGGATGTTTACAGATCACCTTTGGGCTTGATTTTATAAATCCTGATGCATGTATAACAAAAAGTATTAAACTCTGTTTTGGCCAGTACACCTCCAGACGTTAATTGGCACTATATCTGAAAGCTTCTTGTGGGAACTATTGCTAAACTTGCAAGCTACTTAGATTTCATTAAGGAAGCAAGAGTTTACCTTATTTAAACATTCTTTAAGCACGGGGAATGGTAAATGACAGATTAATGTATTTTTCTTCTCTGGCATTTCTTATACAGATTTCTATGGAAAGCCTCTGCCCCCGGTGACTATACGCCAAAGACCCAACAGTGACACCCATGATGTCATTGCTTAACTGATCACAAGTAACATTTAAAAAATGTAATCAAAAAAATGTATTGGAAACATTTTTTGCCCTCAAAGGAATTATTTTTTTAAATTACACTTTATCAGCTTGTTGCAAAATAACTTGGTGACAGTTAAACATGGAGTTCGTTCTAGTGTACTTAGTAGATCAGACTTTGTCCTTTACTTTTCACATCACCAGCTCCTCTTCAAGATTTAGTGTGAAGTCAAGAAAGGTCCATGTGTCCATGGATTCTCATATGAACATGGTATTGAATATTTATTGGGTTTACTTGTGAAAATACATAGCTGTAATCCTGAAGTAAAAGACCTTCAAGATCACATAATACTGGATTGTACTTCTCACCAAGACCTTTCTCCAGGTGCTGCGCAGTGGTTGGTATTTTTGCATCTAATAAATGATTCTAAAGCATTTTGTAAGATTCATGTATTATAGGATGAATATAGGAAAGTTATGCAACAAATATTGAGTATATTTTTCTAACTTTTTATAAAATTATTTGAAAGTTTGACTGGACACGCATACCGACTACCAATAAAATGATACCTAGAAAGCTGATAGTCAAATGCATACAAATAGAGTATGTTTCACTCTTACTCTTGCTTTACAGTAGCAATACCTCTTATTAGGGATTACATTAACAGGCACATTTTTCATATTTCTGGCAATCTTAAAGGGGGGGTGTAGAAAGGAAAGTTTGAGATAAATACATTTTATACAAAATTAATGCTTTCCGAGTTGTTTGAAAGTTTTCTTATGTATTGTTTTAATTGTTTTATTAACTGAGTTCAGTGTAGGTAATAAATTAATTTGAAAAAATACAGCTGAATATTGTATTGTCTACTGTTAACTTATAAGAAAATTGCACACACTGAAAGTTTTGCACTAATTCCATCATCAATTTTGATGGAAAACTGAATCAACCAGTATGCAGAAAATCTCCATCAGTTTTTAATCTCGATAATAATAAAATGCCATCTTGAAATCTACATACCCCAGATTTTTAAGGACTTATGTAATACTTCCATCTTATGTGTTAATTTTACATTTAAAAGATCATATGCAAGTGCTACATCCAATCATAACCCTTGTTGTTTATGTATTCCTATTTAAATGTTTTTCCTCTTACATTTGAAACAACCATTGGTATATTGTGTAAAGATACATTGTTGTGCCACTTCATTACAGCAAAGATGAAACCCGCGTCACAGGATTTTTGAAGAAGCGGTGCTTTGATCCTTTCCTGTTATGTTCTCAGTCTTCCCTAACATGGTATTACCAAATGATTTTAGTAGAAGTTAAACCAATGCAATGTATATATTCAGCACTTTCACATTAAATCTTTGCCACATGCCCCTTATGGCAAGAGTTGCACTAATAAACATCTAACATATTAATCAAAATGAGATTATGAATTAGTATTTTTTTTACTGTATGCTTGAGTGGGGGGAAATCTTAAGCATATTAAGTTTGGAATGTGTGGAGAGGAATATTTCAAGTCTGCTAGTTTTAGTGTAAGGATGTGACTGTCAGCATGAGAATACCTTTGTTGTATTCTAATAGTGTAACATGGTTCAGTTTGATTATTCTTGGGATTTAGTCATTATCACCTCAAACAAACACAATATTAAGTGGAGGGGAGGGTGCATAAAAGTTTATGCACACAACCTTGATCTTACTATCTTTAGCTATGTTGGCACTTACATGTTTTTTGGCTTAAAGGCTCTACTTTTGCAGACTTTTTTTTTCATCTTCAGTTTCTAGAAATGTATTACCCTTTTATTTTAACACTTATCTAAAATAAATTAATGGAAGTCTTTATTAAAAATAAAACTAAATACTGATGTGATAAAATTGGAGAAACTGAAATTAAAATGGTGATACTTATATGTGAAAGTGTGTTACGCGTGTTGTGTGTGTGGACCCATATCAGTTTTGCTTATGCTTTTAAAATAAAATTTATCAATATGTGACCAAATTGCTCAAAAGTGATTCATACAATTTTGTTTATTAATATGCTTTGTAATTATTTACTACTAATAATTTATTCCACCTTGACTTTTGAGTTGCTCAAGATGCCATTTATGTATAGAATAAAACCAATGCACAGCATCAACGTGTTTCCCATATTATCATAACTTTACAGTTCTTTTTGCGAGTATAATCATAAATGTTTGATGGCTGCAAGTCTCATTTACATAGCTAAAATGTACAAAATAGAGACCTTAGAGATGGAAACTTTTCATACTTTTACAACTGCGGTGTGGCCAAATTTAGAATTTATTGATAGATTTTGCACTAAGTTACGTATATATGTATAAAATGCTTTGATAATGTACTTAATATTTGAGAGGTAAGTTGCACTCTTGCAAGTTGAGAGGAAATAATTATTGTAAGATTTTGTCAGGTTCTGATGCTTTCTGTTGTTAATAACCCCTTTCAAAATCTCAGTGAATTGAGCTACAACTATTTGTACTTAAATACATGAGTTCAAAGAACACAGAAATATGCTGCTGAAGTAGAACATTTTGCGTTATCTAAGTGCAACATTTTAAGTACGTTTTATACAAAATACTTTAAAAGTAAGTTAAATATCTCTTTTAAGGTAAGAAATAGTAATTTCCATGAGCTGAATTAATGTCAAAGGTAATTGGTGCTTCAAAATAAGTTGCTCTGATTGTTGTTTTCCTTTTTAGCCAAGACCTAGAATGCACAGAAGGACCGTACTCAAGAGATTTAAACGTTTTAAATAGAAAAATAAAAGACATAATTGTGTTATTAAAAGTAGGTATTTTTAGTATCCAGTAGGTTTAGTTCACATCTGTGATGTGGTCTCTTCATGTAAATAATACACAGTGAGGGGCACTGTGTATTATTTACATGAAGCAAGCACTTTGATTTTAGAGGAAGCTACTTCATAATCTTGTGAGATTTCTATTTCAGTTCCACAGTCCTGATGGAGAATTATAAAGCCTTAAAAGAATTTCCTTCAAGGGACAGCTGATGCTAGCTTTCTAATGGTCCTCTTGTGAGCCCTGGTTACAAGGCTCAAGATGGAAGCAGCAAGGCACCCGCAGAGAGACCTGTGAAGCAAGTGTAACTGGCAATCCTTGAGCACATCCATCACCTCACTGGCCATCAGTGGGGCTGCAGAAGCCTCTGTGTGACAGGCTTTGAGCCCAGGTTCTCTCTCACTTTCTGGGCTGTGAATTCTGTATGAGCTTTGTAAAGGCTGTGGTGATTATCCTTTCCGCGAAACTCGGAGAACTGCAGTTCTATCCTCCAGAGTCCTATCTGTCACTTCAAAATGGATTTCTTGGTTTTGCTGGTTTAAATAACTTTTCAAATAAAGTTGCCAGGAATGGTCTCACGACAATTTTTTTTCTCCAGAAGAAACCAGTATATTTCTTGAGAAAAGTTATTTTTGGATAAAATCATGTCATATTAGAAAAGATTGATGGGCAGTAACAAAGCAAGCAGCATAGGCTTTTTGGTTGTGGCTTTTCTGTGTGTTTTTGTTTGTTTGTTTGGGTTTTTTATTTGTTTGGCTTGGTTTTGTTTTCTTTAAATAACATTCAAATGGTATTTTTTCCACTAATACATTCTAGTATTTTAGTTGACAGCTTAGTACTGTAACTTCAGGATGCTACCCACTAACTTTGCCATACTGTCTGTGAGATAGCTTCCTTTTCAAATTCATTCAAGTTAAGGTACTTTACTGTTTTGAACACAACATACCCCACAGTATTTCATTAGATGCATCAATAAATGGAGTGAAGTATTTTCAAAGTAAGTGTAATGTGAGGCAAGTTTATCCTGGTTGTTTTTATGAGTGGTTTTGGATCTTGTAGTTTGTTTGGGTTTTTTTTCTCCTGTTTACATAAGCTGTATTTTCTTACTTAGGATTTCTTTGTCAGCTGCTCTATAGTAACAAAATCTGTGCTTTCCAGAAGATTTTGGCAAAGTGGACCGTGGAATCGTTAGCATTAATGTATAGTAATCCCCAGCAAATATGCATTTCAAATTCTCTTCCTTCTGGGCTAGTGGAAAGATTGAGAAAGGGTGAAGTTGGGTGAGGATGAGTAACAAGAAATTAAGTCTTGCATCAAGCCAGGTATGCAGGTTTAATATCTGAAGACCAACAAAGCCAGGTAAGCCTGAATAAGGTAACTATGCTACTGAAATAATGATTCACTGATAAGCGACTAGATAATAGACAGAAGGACTGAAGAAGAATAGGAGATTTGGGATTTTTAAGTGTATACATGTAAAAATTTTCTTCAGAAGGTGGTAGATTTTGTAGACCTCAAGCTGATGCCTCATCAGTCTTCCCACAATGTTTGCACTTGCTACTGCAAAAAGTCGTGTACTAAAATTTACCATGCAGAAAAATACAGTCTTAAAAATGTTTCCCAGAGGGCACTATATCCCAATAGCATTAATTTACATGATCTTCTAATTACATTTTTTTTATCCTAAAAGTCATGGCATCCATGACTTTGATCAACCTAAAACATAGCTAGCTTTTGCTAAGTCTGTTTTAATATAACAAACAAGGAGAATATTGCCTGCTTGTGTATTTCTAACTTTCTATATCATAAGGGTGAGGGCTCAATTTGTGCTTGCTTCAGGAAACTGAACAACTGAAATTGAACTTTGAAAGTCACAGTAATGACTTGTGGTTTTTGTTCACTAGGGTTAGGCGATTTTGACCTGCTGCTGATGGTATTTCTGAATATCGACTCTGATTTTGAGACATTTCAGCCATCCTCCACTCTCTGAAGGTGTCAGAGCACAGTAGGCCTTACAGTTCCTTTGCATTCCCGAATGCAAGGACATGTTTAGAAAGCACAAGTTTGAAATGAGGAAACTTAGATTTAAAGGAAGTGTGTTAGCTTAAGAGAGTTGTGGGCTGAGGTTATAGTGCGGTTGTGGACATACAATGGATTCTGCAGAAATGTTGTACAGCTTGTGGTTTGTGGTTTAACAAGACGTCTGGGCATGCACATGGTCACCATGGCAAGCATAGCTGCCCATGTGGCAGAAATTGCATAATTTTGGACTGGAATTACTTATTATTATTTTGCCTTTAAAAATACACTAAAGTGAATCCCCTCAGAGTCAATTCATCTCTTCAGTAGCACATGAGTACAGGTTGCAGCTGCATTTTTACTATTTTATAGCAGTTTGTCTGTTTGTGATGGTGGTGGTAGTGAACAAACTGTTTAACTGATGTCTTTGCTTCTGATGTATTGCAAATCTTACCGGTTTCACATGAAGCAACACTGATGGCACCATCTACAAGTGGAAATATCCCTAGATTTAGAGGAAGGCAACTCATTCAGTGTATTCAGTGTACTTTTTTTGTTTTATTGGTACAGTAAAATTCAATTATTGAATGTGTTTTCTTGCATGTTACTGGTCTTGGCAGAATTACAACCACAGAGAGCTGTACTTTTTATATATTTTGTTCTGTATCTGTTAGTACAACTCATTTATGAGCCTTTCTGGTTTCCTTTCACATTGGGTGAGATGTAGGAGGTCTCCATTTTGCCTAGTGACTCTGTTGGGATCCTGATTGAAACATTTTAAATGAGCTTTCAGGTTTGATAGTAATTTGCTTGGTTTACATAAACATTCTTAGTCCTTATTAGTCAATGCCTAAACCTCCAATATTTACCTACATGATAGCACTCTTGCCATTACTTTTGCACCCCTTGCCAGTCTGGATTTCAGAGGCCAGGTTCAGGGCACAGAAGCTGTCTGGGCAGCCATTAATCAAAGCTACCATTTAAACGAACTTGCTGTTTCCACAGGGGTTGCTCTTCCTAAAGGAGTCAGCAAATGCTGATCAATAAGCAAACTGTTGTGAGGCTACATGGTGGCTGCCACCAGAGTGAGATGCCCTGTTTCACAGGAGCAGTTCACAGCCCTTTGTCGTTCTGTTCTGACAAAGCAATCAGAACAGGAGCGGCCCCACCATGTTGGCAAGCTCACATTTTAGCATTGCTAAACCACTTGCAGTTGACCAACTGGGGTTACTGTTGCCCACGAATGTGTTATCTGAAAATACGCGGAAGATGTTTTCTATGAATAGTTCTCAAGTTTCTATCAATTTCTCTTTGCAGTAGCGGCAGGTTAAGCTAGAGCTGCTCTCCGGTGTGGCTTGGTAGAGGCTATTGAGCAGCCGAATAGCAGCTGCAAACTGTCCATAAGCCTCAGGCAGCTGGGAGCTGGTGAAACACCAGCAGCAGAAGTCTGGTGGGGGCGGCCTGGATGGCAGCAGCACCTCGAGCAGGCTTGGGCATGAGGAGTGGTTTTATAAATCAATTAATCGAAGGCCCAGTTGCTGACGAATCCCAGTTCATCTCATGGAGAGGCAGAGGGGACCGGAGGACAGTACAGCCTCCAACGGTAAAAAGAGAAACCCGCAAAGAAACCAAAATCAAAGGGGGGGAATTACCACAAACAAAAAATCCTCAACCCAGCCGCTGCACCTCTCGGGGAAGCCATGGGACGGACACAGGGAGGGCGGGGACGGACGAGAGGCGATTTACCCGCCAGGGGGCGCCAGGCTCCCGCCGCCCCGCCCGGCTTTGGCCATGCGCTTACCGTGCGCTGCGGCGCGGCTGCTGCTGACGCCGCCGCTGCCGCTCCCCCAAGCCGGGTCCGCCCTCCCGCCGCGGCGAGCGGCCGCCCGAGCCCCGGAGCAGGTGAGGCGAGGGCCGGAGGGGGGGGCTGGGGCTCGGCCCCTCCTGGTGGTGTCCCGGTGCCCTTCCGCGGGTCTCGGGCTCATACACCGTTCCGGAAGTAGTTCGGGCGCCGCGGCCGCTAGGCCCTGGTTCTGCCGGCGGGAGCGGACGTGGGTTGGAGGCCTCTCCCCTCCCTCCTCTGGCGTTGTTGGGGAGGCTGCTGCGTCTCCTTAAGGAGGGAAATCCAGCGAACTTTAGTGTTTATCTTTGGGTAAAGGCGTTGGGGAAGATGCAGTCCTTCTGAATACCACACGTGGCTGAGAACCCAAAAGTTCTTTCCTCCCACCCAATAAAACATAAAAGTTTTGTAGGTTAATAAATAAATCTCAAAGAGTATAGGCAGTTTTGGTTTTACTTTCTTTTTGTTTCGTTTTCCATTAATAAATTAGTTATTGTAGTGCTTTGTGACTAAACTCTAGCTGACTTCCACAATGATTCTAATTAATTTTTCTTTTATTTAGGCAAGCATGTGGGTGTTTCTTGGCAAAGGTGATAATAGTGCAGGTTCATAATCATGCCTTGCACCTTTTACTCTTGGCATATCAGAGTCCCAGGAACCCCTGTATTGTTAGCGTAGTGGATATGGAGGAATATTATAAACAAGCTTAGAAAGACCTCTTCACAGGTAGGGAAGAAGAGTATGCTTTACTTGCTTGTTCTTTGAAATTTCTGTTAATTTTGGTTGTGTCCCTGATGTGACCTTCCTATTTGAGCATCCTAATATCACCAATGCTAAGTTAATTTAAACTGATAAAATGTTCTTTCAATAATGCTAGGTGCGAGCTAAGATGGGTTTGATTTCTTTGTTTTTACTGCTTTTTTTTTCCCCTTCTTTCCCCAAAGCTGGAAAACGAAACAAAAGGAAAACTTCAAAAGCAGATTTGTCAAGTTGTTCTGGATCATTTTGACAAGCAGTACGCAACAGAACTGGGAGATACATGGACTAGAGTCAGGTCTGTCGTTTTGGGGAGATGAGTGAGGGAGAGGTGGTTGGTTTTTAAATGCTTCATGAAATACTTTGAAAAGAGTCATGAACTGTAACAATTGCTTCAGTTTATTTTCAGTATGAAAGACAGAAGGCTAAAACCTGAGTGTTTTGTTTTGTTTTGTTGTGGGGGTTTTTTTCTTGATTTGATCCTTTTGGACATCATTAATGAAGTTTCTGCGTTCCTGTCTACTTACGTACTGCGGGGAGACTGCCATCTCATGTGTTCATTGACTGTTCTGTAAAAATGTGGTCCAGAAAGCCTCCTTTTATGTTTAACAGCTGCTGCTATGGGGGGGGGGGGGGAGGGCATTCATCTGTAGGTGGGGGAGGACCCCATGAGCCGCCTTTGTTTTCAGCTCCACAGACCCTGCATTGGCATTTCGTGCAAAACCTGTTTATTTAGTTTATGAATGATTTGATGTCTGTGTCCCATGCAGTTAAGATGCTTTATTTTCACAGCAGGTGCAGAGAGGTATTTAAATCTGCATTATGTCCAGGGTATTTGGACTCAGTTTCTGTTAGATGACAGCTTCTGACAGCAGATGGGCCAAGTGGAGAAACGTTTGACCACTGTATGAAAGAGCCTGGGATACATCCAACACTAACCTCGGTTTCCAAGATATTTCACAAGCACAAAGTAACATTTTGTGGAGATTTTATAGCTAACAATGTCATTCTAGCTACAGTACAATAAATATTTTGCTCCAATTACTAACCCACAAGAGAGACTCACAACATACTTGAGCTACATTTCTTGCAAAGACAGTCTGAAAACATGCTAAAAATTGGGACTCCTGTAACTATTTACATAGCCTAAAGAAAGACCTGTCCATACTTTCAGATGTGATATGAACCTGTCCAGATCAGTTGCCCATTCCTGCCTCCCTGGTGATCCCATCTGGGTCACTGATGTTCAAGCTGAAGTGGAGGAGAACAACATCCCTGCAGTTCTGAAGGATCCTCGGCACACCAGCCCGGGGGGAGAAAAAGGAACCTTAACGTCACCTTGAAGTCGGGTAAGAGAACACAACAGGCTCTTAAAGAATGGAAGATATCGCTGCTTCTTTTGAAGCTTAGCTATGAGACACGGCAATGAAGAGCTGAGTAATCAAATAATAGCACACTGTAATGTATTTTGTTTGAATCTGGAAGTGTTCCTCAGAACCCACTCATTCATCACAGTACAAAACGCCTGCCTGACTCTTCCTGCCCCTCTGCCTCTGGCTAAGCTGCCTCCAGCAGTCCACAGTATGACCCAAGAGGTGTAAATACCATGTTGCTGATTTCGTTACTGTTGAAAACACCCATTTTTGCCTTTCAAAATTGGCAGGATTATCTTGGAGAAGAAAATTTTGCTTCATGGATCTGCCAAACGCATTAAAGTCCCAACATTTGTAACTATTTTACTTAAAAGTGGTTGCTTTGAATGATAGGAGAGCTCCTTTAAAAATATTTTTTAAGGGTTAGGACATGCCAGAGAAACAAAAGAAAATTAGTTATTTATAATCTTTTTACCATTTATTTGTTTCTGTAGTAAATCGCTACTTTCTTTTGCTTCCCAGCTCATGCCTTTCCATAACATTTATCCCAAAAGCCTCCACTGGAAACCTTTTCTTTGTTTGTTTTGGATAAATGAGTAATGCAGTGCAGACACAGTTTCATGTGTAATTTTTAATCCCACTTTCTTTAGGGCTGATGCAGTAGGAGAGAAACTTCCCAGCCGGGTTGTTTTGCGGCTGAGTCCTGTTGACGTGAGACTGGGAGACTGGGCTTCCAGCCACACCTCTGCCAGGCTTCCTTGTTGAGTCCCTCTACTGTCTTCACAGTTTTTGCCTGTTACAGAGGTTAGTTCTCTAAAAATCATGCTGAAAAAGGCAGGTGAAAGATCAGTCTCGCTTTCTACCTGATGTGCCTCCCCTCCTCCACCCATGTCCATGCCAGCACGGTTATCCTACCGAAGAGCCACAGCCACCAGTGGATTCTGGTCCCAGCAGCAACAACAGACATGTCATGAGGGAGGAGCACAGAATCACAGAATCATAGAATGTATTGGGTTGGAAGGAACCTTAGAGGTCATCTAGTCCTCGGAGGTCATCATCCCCTCGGTGGGGATGTCCATGCTTGTGTAGGGAGGTTGGACCAGATGACCTCTGGAGGTCCCTTCCAGCCTAAAACATTCTATGATTTTATCTCCAGCTAGGTCAGGCTGCTCAGAGCCCCATCAAGCCTGGCCTTGAATGCCTCCAGGGATGGGGCCTCAACTATCCCTCTGGGCAACCAGTGATCTATCACCCTCATATGAAAGAACTTTTTCTTCCTGCCTAACCTAATCTACCCTTTTCTAGCTTAAAGCCATTACCCCTTGTCCTGTCACTGCAGACCCTTGTGAACAGACCCTCCCCTGCTCTCTTGTAGGCCCCTTTCAGGTGCTGGAAGGTCACTATAAGGTCCCCCAGAGCCTCCTCCAGGCTGAACAGCCCCAACTCTCTCAGCCTGTCTGCAGAGGAGAGGTGCTCCAGCCCTCTTATTTTTGTGATTCTCCTCTGGACACGCTCCAGCAGGCCCATGTCCTTCTTGTGTTGGGGCCTCCAGCAGGAGGACTTTGCTTCTCAGCTCCAAGATGCCTCACTGGGGCTGTAGGTCCATTTGCCTTGACAAAAGGGTATTTCAGACCCGTGGCATTGTGGTCAGCATTCCCCTTCCCAATTCACAAGTTTCTGCACAGAAACAGTCATTTGGTGCTTTGCTTATACACAGGCAGTGTCCAGAGTACTGCGTTGTACCTAAACTTCTGCCAAGTCCACCTGGCACCAAATTTCTTAGTTTTACACCCTTCCAAGCGTTCTACAATTTTTTTGACCTTTTTATAGTGCACGTATTGGTCACAAAGGCATTTCCACTGAGGCGACTGGCTCAGTCCATCCCAAACCTAGCAATTGCACCATTATCTTCATTTTAGCACACACTGGGGTTTTGCTATCGAAGGACATAGAGAGTCATCGGGTCAGCCAAAGAAATTCCACCTGCCAGCAGGTACAGTTATAACGTAGGTGCAAAGACACTAAATTACTGCTGTAGGGACTTATCAAGAGTGCTTGCAAGAGTGATGTCCCTTCCTTCTTTTGCAAGGTGCGGGTGAATATATCAGTACTCACCCCTCCAGGCACTAAACTCAGCTGCTTTTCCACAAGGACTGGTGGACTTGGCAGTGTTGGGTTAGTGGCTGGACTCAGTGATCTCAAGGATCTTTTCCAACCTAAAAGATTCTTTGACATAAGAACAAGAAGTAAACATATACTCGGGGTTGGAGTTGCTGATCTCCAGAGGTCCCTTCCAACCCTTACCATTCTATGATACTGCTTACCTCAGAGGCTCACAAACATTTATAGGAAGCTATTAAAAAGCTAAGATTTAAAACAACAACGTTCATTTACAAGAAAATGAAAGGTTGTTTCTGGTACAGCTGATGTAGTTCTGTGTTTTCTGTTGGGGGAAATTTATAGGCACATTATTGCTGTCAAGGAGGGTAGTGAGCCACAAGGATTTCCAGATGCCATGTGTGAAGTTTCTCATTTCCCCTGTTATACGAAAGTCCATTATCACCCAAACGCAAACAAGCTTTAAGAAGTATCTGTCATTAAAACATGTGTGGCCCCCTCATCTGGACTAAAGAGATTTTTATTTATTTTTCCTTTCCTCTCCTTTTCCCTTTCCTTTCCCCTTTTCTTTTCCCTTTCCTTTTCCCTTTCTCCTTTCCTTTTCCCTTTCCTTTTCTTTTCCCCTCCCTTTCCCTTCCCTCTCCCTTCTTTCCCTTTCCCTTTCCCTTTTCCTTTCCTCTCCTTTCTTGTTCAGACAGAAGGGAGACTGTCCAGCAGCACTCCCCAGGGCTCTAATACTGGTCATACTGGTGTCAACAGTAACACTGGGGCTGCCTCCCTGCTGCACGCTGTACCCCGTCGGTGAGAAAACCTGGGTCTGCCAAACAGGCACATTTCCCTTCTCGAAGGCCATTCAAAGGAGTGGAGGAATTGCGGCCACAATACTGCTCAGAACAGCTATGAATTTGAAAAGAGAATCAAAAGGAACACAGACAATAAAAGGAAAAACATGTTCAACTTTCTCCTGTGCCTGTAAATACAACTTGCCAGCTGGGGGACCTGTCCCACTATATGGACACTGGTGAGCAGCAGGGACAGGCTGGAGCAGGAGACCTCCCTCCCACCCAGCAGTGTGTTTGCAGAAACGACAACCCCGTGTCGCAAGGACAGTGAAAGGCAAGGGCTACCTCCAGGACAGCTTCTGCAAGCCTGAAGCAGGATGGCTCTTATGGCTGTCTGGGATTGCTGTATGCTGAGGTGTGAGGCTTTCCAGTGGGAATGGGTGCTAAAGAATGCCTGGCAATTAATGCCCTTTCCAACTCTCCTAGGAGAACGGCAGGAGAATTAAAGCTAGAAAATCTTAAGAGTGAACTTTTCTTCCCAACTGGATTTGGAAACAATTTATGCAAAGGTCCAGCACAATGATGATGAAAAGAAGGTAGAGGTGGAACCATTAGAAGGCTGATGCTGTATAGCCCCCACTGATTCTTTTCTTTACAGTGAAAGCCACAGTCTCAGAGCCGGTGTTTTCTTAATTGATGTTAACTTGAAACTTTTGCTGAAGATGAAAACTGAATGGGAAATGTGGAATCCAAAGCAGAATTGTCCCTTCTGTATCACATCTGGAAGCACACCACCAGCAAGATCTTGAGAGGGAGCAAAACAGCTTCGTTCAAAACCCAAAACTAAACAGGAAGTCTTTGAAGGCAATGGGGAGATGCTGGTGTCCCTTACTCCAGCTGGAGAACTTCTACACTTCTACAGGGTCACAGGCACAGCATGGCACGTTTCTGAGGCACACTTAGGCTGAGGAGAGCTCCTTGCCAATGCCAGCCAAAATGACTGAATACCATTTTTATCATGCAAGCTTTTGTCCATTATCTCAAGAAATAGTTTCCACATCTTCAGATTTTCCTTAAGGTCATCCCAAAGAAGGCATATATGACATAAGCCTTGGATATCAAAAGGACGCTTCCTTAGAAGCATTAAAGCAAATCCCTAAAAATGTTTTCTTAATCACATCAGACACTTGGCTCGCTGTTATACAACGGTATTTTCTGAAAGAAACATAGATCTGAGTAACAAAAATGGTCCCTCAGAAATTCCCTTGCTCCACATTAAGCAAAGAACTGAATCTCTGCCACAGCAACCACTGCAAAGAGCTGAAGACTCAAGCAGTGCAGAGCATGTGCATTTGATGAAACAGAAACCAGCCAATGCAATTAGTTCCAAAAACTTAAGACAAGTCAGTATGGACAATCCCCTTTTCAAATCTATACAGGGCATATATAATTGCCTTGCTGTAGTATCGTGATTGAAGCTGAACTACCTGAATCTTCATGGCACTTGCTTCTAGCTAAAGACCGTCATGCTAAAGAAACTCACGTTAAAGAACCTCATGCTAAAGAACCTCATAGAAACATAGAAATGTCTGGGTTGGAAGGGAGCTCTAGAGGTCATCTAGTCCACCGCCCTGCTGAGAGCAGGGACATCCTCAACTAGAGCAGGTTGCTCAGAGCTTTGTCAAGCCCCACCTTGAATGTCTCCA
>JAAGNO010009331.1:25915-44060 GCA_033439905.1 Ceryle rudis | reverse complement strand
CTGGGCCCAGCTCCAGCTCGCTGGGCCCGGCCGCGCCTCAGCGGTGGGGTCGTGAGACTGGGGGGAGCGTGGCCGGTGTGTCGGCCTCACCTGTACTAGCACTACTGGGAGGGACAGTCCTGCTGCTGGCCCTTGTCCTCATGTGACGATGACAGTTCAAGGCAGAAGGGGCCTGTTAGCTAAGCAACGGGACAGCTCACAGGGAGACCAAAGAAAGCATCTAGCAAAGTGCTGACCAGCATCTCCAGCACACCGCTCGAAATCTGTGAGGCCTCCTACATACACACGTCTTCCCTTCTTATGTCTCGGTGTTTGTTAACAACCTTACCTGTAGAGCTAGGTAGACTTCAGCCATTCAGCTCTAAAAAGAGAACTGAAGTTGCTGGGTTTGGCTTTCAGGCCTGTTCCAGCTGCAGGGGGAGCTGCACTGCTAATGGTTCTGGAGGGCAAGGTCTCCACTGAATGTAGTGGCTGTCAATAACAGTTTTTACACGTGACAAACTAGCCTGCCAACTAGAAATCCACATTCTGCCAAAGACTTGACAAATTTTTTTGGAGGCTGCTGAGTTACGTTTTATTTCTTACTGTATAAGACAAGTAATTTTCCTTTGTGTCCTGGTTTCAGCTGGGATAGAGTTAATTTTCTTTCTAGTAGCCGGTACAGAGCTGTGTTTTGGATTGAGTATAAGAGTAATGTTTGATAGCATGCTGATGTTTTTGTTGTCGCTAAGTAGTGCTTGCCCTAAGTAAAGGATTTTTCATCATCTGCTCTGACAGCGGGAACGCTGGAGGGGCATAAGAAGTTGGGAGGAGACACAGCCAGAACAGCTGAACCAAAATGGCCATACCATATGATGTCAGGCCCAGTATGTAAACTGGGGGGGAGTTGGCCAGGAGGGGTGGATCACTGCTTGGGCATCAGTCACCAAATGGTGAGAAATAAGTTGCATTGTGCGTTGTTTGTCTGTTTTGGGTTTTATTTCACTCTCTCTTGTCTATTTCCTTTTCATTAATATTATTTCTATTAATATTATTATTTCAGTTATTAAGCTGTCCTTATCTCAAGCCATGAGATATATTTGTTTTCATTTTTTGATTCTCCCCATCCCCCGGGGGCAGGGTGGAGGAGTGTGACTGCCTGATGCTTAGTTGCTGGCTGGAATTAAACCCATGACATCATGCCACTAGTAGCACCTTATTTCTTTCATTTCTGCTGAACCTCTGGTTTTAATAGCACTGACATTTGGAGGGTAAAAAGTTCAGTTTCTTTTCTGAATTCCTTCTTGACCAAGAAACCGAAATTACTCTGCTTTGTTTTTGCTGTGGTCATCTGAAAGACTGCTGTGAGGTTTTATGTGTGATTTTTTGATCTGGGTTGTGTGGTTTTGGTGTGTTTGTTTGTTTGTTTGTTTTTACAGTGCTTTTCAAGAAGCTTCATTTTGTCAGAAGTGTCACAATATTTTGTAGTTTATTGCTGCATTGTGTGCCTTTGCTTCCTCTGAGCTACTGCTACTGTTTTCAGCACAGATTTTTTTTAAAAGTAGCATTTTTATCTGGTCAGAGGTAATCCCTGATAGGGCTGTAAACACTAATTACTTTTAAGGAATACTCCAGGGTTCATCTTTTTAAACAAGTGAAAGAATTACCTCCTTTTTGCATGTAGGTTGTGCCCTTATTTTTGAAAGACCTGGAAGGTCTGTTAGGTGCATCTCCTGGCTGGTGTTAAAGGCTTTCTCCATACAGTGGGTTACTCTAGGTTTGCTTTATTTAACAACTCGTAGTTGGGCCATCACCTCAGTGAGTGGCAAGGGACTTCAAAAATTCAACTCGTATATATACTCTTAACACAATATTGATTAATCAATATTCTTAAAAGTCCTCGTGTTTTTCCCCGAACTATCAGTTCTCAGTCCGTTATTAATCTTCAGCCATTCTTTGCCGTCTTGCTTCAGTTCCTCTTCAGATGTCACAGGTCATCACAGTCTCGTCTCTTCAGACATTCGCCTTAAGAATTCTGAGAAACACTCGAGTTGTTCCTTTATCTCAATTTATCTTGATCTATAGCTTACCCAAAAGTAGTTAACCTTTAATAAAGTGCTTACCCTAAGTTGACTACCCATCTATTATCACGTCTGATGTATAATAGAAAATGAATCTGTTCATAACCATTATTCACTCAGCTGGACTGGGTTTTAAGCCAGCCGTGGTAAGGGCTATATGGGAGACAATGAAAAGCGTTCACATAGTCTTAAGATACTATTCTACAGCACCTGTATTCTATTAATCATCCATTATTCTATAATGTCCTATTCTTCTCTAACTTAGCTAATCAGCTTAAGGGCTTATTTTCCTTTACGCTGGGTAGACTTTTTTCTTTGTCAAGTGACATCGCTTGCTTATGGGCTTTGCCTTTTCTTCATCTGAGATTTTCCTGGTCTCCCTGGTTTCTCAGGTAAGATGAGATTTCACAAAAAATGGTGGAATAATCGTTAGTGGGGATAAATATGTTTTGCTGAATTTACGTATTTTGCTGAAAAGTGTTTACCTGAGCTATGTAGCGATACATGAAAAAACTCACTTTCACGTGAAAATCAGTAACTATTGTTCCTTCATCAGTTCTTCATTCTTTTAGGGCTGATTATTTGACATCTTATTAAAACAGTAGTGGAAATTCTCCTGTGAACAGTTTGAGAACAGTTATGGTCCTGTTCACAGAGAAAGTCACATGTTTTTTTACTTTCATATATATGAAAAGCAGGTTGGAAATCATAGTAATTTCTCGTCTTCCTCCATGTACAGTATCACATGCTTTCTTCCCCCCCACACGTTTGTTTGAAGTTTCTAGTACATTTCCTTGTCTGAGATACAAGATACAATACAGCACTTGAGAAATTATAATTTTGCTTTAGGTGGGACTGTTCCTATCCCTTGCACTTCAAAGAAGCAGAATTACAAAATATCAATGGATAAGCACTTAAAGAAAAAAAAAGTCTAAGACAAATTATTCTCACTTTATTAAACTTTTATTCCAGGGAGAAAAAAATAAAAAAAGACCCTTTTTTTTTTAGTGTCAGTGCTATACAGTGCTATATAGCTATATATACAGTGCTATATAGCTATATATACAGTGCTATATAGCTATTCTCTGCTATAAAGGGCTTTGTACAATTATGGAACAAACATGAACTTTGTTACCAAGCTCTTGTATTTAGAATAAAAGACAGCAGAAGGATAGAACAATGAGACAGTAGATGCAGAAGAGAGATAAGCAGTCGTTCAAAATCAATGGCAGTGGAAAGAAGGAAGAAGATAAACAGAAGGCTTTGGTTTTGGTTTGGCTTTTAAGACTCAAGATCAGGAAAGAATCTGAAATGTAACTGAACATGAGATTTGGACTGCCAAAAGTTGTTGGTATTGCAGATGGGGCTTTCGCCTGGAAGGAAGTACAGTTGCTCTAGTTAGGAAAACCTAAGGGTCTTGGAAAGATAGGCAGTGCTGGAAGCTGTGGGCACGGGATGATACTGCAGCTGCAAGAGCAGTCACAAGCAAGCATTGGGAGTGTCCTGAGGAATGCAGTGTGGAGAGAGGCTTGTGAGAGAAGGTGGGGTCAGGGTGTCAGAGTAGGAGGTGGTCTAGCGCAGAAAGAGAAATCAGTGATGCAGTAACAGCAAATAAACCTGTAATTTAGCCTTTTGAGTCTTCTGTTGAACTGAAATTTGGGGACCCTGTTACTTCAGCATGTGGGAAAAATGGACATATTTTGACCTATGTCAGAGTAAGGTGGGACAGGTTGGAGGCAAGTAGTTTTTGACTAGTAAATTTTCTGCTCTCTTTGCTAAGCCAAAAAGACAGTTTTATGCACTTAACATTCTGATTACAGGTGGCTTTTCATTGAGTTATTGTATTCTCAAACATCACTGCTTGCCAGTAGCTTGATTAAAGAAGTACCAGTGCATTATAAACAGCTTTTTGTATTTGTGTAGGCACTAAAAATGCGGAAGCCGTGTTAGAAAATGCAAAAGTGAAAATAACAAGCTTAGGGAAAGACTCAATAGGAAATCCAAGTTTAGTTTGAAAAAATGTGTAGTGGTCTCTCCTGGCCTGAGCTTCAAAAATGGTTACTGAATCTGTGAAAACATGGTAGTGTATGGATGCTTGGATATGTTAGCTTAGAACCTGGAATAAATAAATTTTGCCTTTGCAATCACCATTACATAGGCAGTAACGATATAACTTTGCTTTGTAAGGCACAGAAGGGTTACAAAAGATAGAGGAAGGAACAGATCTGTATTATTCTTGCTTTCTCACACCAATATCTTGTTGGAACTTGAAGAGACACTTCCAAACCAGGCAGAAGTATAGCCTTGAAGTTGTTAGTAAAATTCCTCACTACATGGGAGAAGGTGAAGGTAGCAAGTTCATAGTTCTTGATGTATTTTAATGTTCAAATTGTACGTTACTCAGATGATCTCTCAATTTTTAGAAGCTACATTCTCTCACAGAAAAACGCCTTCGTGTTCTCACATCCCACTTATTCTTGCCAGAGAAAATACATCTGATTTAAAGCTGTCAATTAGCTTGTGTACGTGTGAAAATAAGGTGGTTGTGGACTGCTGTTTCTGTTGGAAGCCAGATGCACATAATGTGTGCTGGGAGAGAGGCCACTGACCCACGGATTTTGTTAGGGGGCAGTGCTGGTACGAGTTTCTGCTGAGAAGTCTGGTAATAGTGCAGATAGGAGTTGGCATCCCAGCTTGGCACTGGATTTGTGAAAAAGCAACAGTGGTGCATAAAGGGCTTTAGGCAAAAAGAAGAAATCTACAGGATTAGTTGAACTTTATACAACTTGGATATAGAACTTTGTAGTTAGACATGATTACAATTAATAATGTATTGAAGAGGGTTTGGTCGCTGATGGTATTGATCAGGCCAGCTGCTTGCCACGGTAACACTTGGAAAAAAAAACCAACCAACCAAAACCAGCTACAGTAGGAGTTACCAGCTCAGTGTTGGCAGTGGAGAATGGGGAGGTTGTCAACACCATCTCATAAGGTACTGGTGAGGTCAGTCCCATTTAAGAAAGCTTAGTTTAAGCAGGAAGGATGGTCAAGGCTTACTAGGATGATAAAGGAAATAAAAGTTTGAGCGAGGAAGCTGACAAGTTGGCTTCATTAGCCGAGCAGAGTGAAGGCTAGAAGGAGGTGAGGGTGGTGATGCATTCTCTGTTCTATCAGAAAGGAGAGCTTCTGGCATTAAGACAAAATCTGTAGAAATAAATTACAGCATTTTAATTTTATCAGTATTCACTGCATTGGCATTTAAGTGTTGTTCTTTTAAAGATATGACGTTTGTTTTCTCTTCAGAAACAAGACCATTACAGAGTTCTTCAAACCAGTTTTAAACCAAGGTAAATATGTATTTTTTACATGGAAGATATTTTATCTGAGTTTTAATTATATAAGGGTGCAGAAGTATAGTCCATCATATTCCAAACAGGAGCAGCAACATAATGAGTGTATAGTAATATATGACATATATAATGACATAATAGATGACTTATATATGATATATAATGTCACAATGCTCAAATTGTATTTTTTCCAGTAATGTAACAGAAAATGTTAATTTCCTATTAAAATTAATTTCTTTGGGTAGTGATGTAATTATTTCAAGCGATTGTCTCATGACTAAGGTGGATTGTGTATTAATAGCTGAAGCTGTGACATAGCTCATGCAATTCTTTGATATGAAATAAATCACATGACATTAACAAAATGAAATTAATAAGTAAATTCATTTTGGATTGCATGTGAGAGGGGGTAAAATATCAAATAATATAGCCCAGTAAGATTTCCCCCCCCCAATACTGTGATTGTGAATAATTTATCTTTTCTCTCTTAGACCTTGGCCATAAAGACAAAACTGTGTTGTGCTCACCAGACAGAGGAAATGTAAAAGACACGGGAATTGGACTGTCAGTTTTACGCGCTGAACGTTTTGAAAAGCAAATACCTTCTCCAAAGAAGGTCAGAAGAAAAAAGATGCCAGACCAAACACCAAACACAAGTCCTGTGGTAGGTGCCTTTCGCAGAGGAATTAAGGAGAAAAAGGACAGTGTAAACGTTTTAGAGAATGGCAGAGCATGCAAGGCACTGGGTTCATTGTACCCAAAAGTTGTGATGCAAAAACTCCTCATTACTGCAGGGTCTCACAGCTATTTCTTGGCCAAAAAGGATAAAAGTGTCAAGTCAGAACAGGGAAGAAATGACAAGTGTCGGGGTGTAACAAGAGCACCATTGTCTTGTGGAAATAGTTGGGAACAGAAAACTGAGTGTATGGATCTAGAAGACACTAGTTCAGACTCTAACAAATGGGTTTCATCATCGGAAGCTGATACTCGAAAAGCCTGTGCTAGAAATAATGGCACTGCGAACAACACAGCTCTGTGCCAAAACCCAGGTCTTTTCACGAAATTGCCCTGCACTCCAACTGACTCTGAATTTAGGTTGTCACTGGAAGCTCTCCGCAGAGAAAGGAAGCGGAAGAAACATAGAATGAAACAAACTAAGCCACATCTTGTAAAGCCATTCTCAGGAACAAGTGTATTACATCAGGTGTGTTTAAAAGGGTCCTTACAGGTGGAAATCAGTGACCCATTATGCATGTTTGTTTCTTGGGTTGTTTTGGGTTGGTTTGTTTTTTGGGGTTTTTTTTTTTATGGTTAGAGGGTTGTTTCTTTGGTTTTTTTTTATTATTATTATTCTTTCATGTAGGATGAGATAATCTTAACTATTTTACAATAAATGAGAAAACCTGGTTTAAAAGCGAGGGTGATATTTTGGATTAAATGCAATGGAAATTGTAACTTTAAATTGTATTTTGTAGGAAAAATGTATTTATCTTAAATGTCTTATAACCTTGTGTTTTCTTACAATGAAGTGTAGGGAAGAGTCTGGCAAATTTCTGCTAGTTTGAAGTTGCGGTTAATAGCGGTTCAGATTTATGCACTTAAGCTGCAGTATTTAGATAGAGGTGGGAGTAGCCCCATTAAGTGTGTAGTATTTCATTACAAGTTGAATTATATTAACCTTTTTAGCAACCAAGAAAACCCTTTAAAAGGTTGATGGTTCCTTGCAAGGAAGATCATTATGTGTGCCTCCATAATATGCTATGAATGGAACAAAAAAGATTGCTTAGTTTGTGTTTCCTTTTTTCTTAGCACCCCTCCCTCTGTATTTACTTGTATATTCTTTCTGGCATTTTGTTATTTAAGTTCCTGATGACTTCTATGAGCAAAGCCAGCTGGGCTGTATTGCTGTATAGACCAGGGGCACAGGCTGATGGCCCTCAAAAAGTGGAGAGATTTAGAACCTGAGGACAATTTGAAGAAAAGATCTAAAATTCAGGTTATGGAGAGTCCTTTTGTTGAGATCTTTGCAGCTGTGTTTTAAGTTTGTCTTGAAATTATATATATTCCCATATATCTGCGAGTGTGTGGAACTAACTGCTGGATTCAACACTTGGCTCAAGATGACAACATCCTGGTTTTAAAAATGATGTGATTAATTTTTTTTTTATTTTCTCTGTCTTTATTTTTAGGGAAATGGATGTCCTTTAAGAAAAATACCACATTCTGGTTCAAGGGAGGCTGCCTCAGGTAGAAGCAGTGCTGATAATATGGAATTAATTAATCAGATTCATCGCTTAGCATCTATTTTTAATTGTTTTTTTTTTTTCTTGAAGCTATGGTTTTCTGCTTTCTCTTTCAAAAACAAATACTGCTGTATAGTCATGGTTCTTTCTAATATATGGCAAGCTTTAAGAGATTAAAAATAATTTGGGATTTTGATGAAAACCGTATTGTAACTTAATTAGAAATCATGATATTTCTTTGTCTTAATTCCCGATTATTTTTATGGTTTCTTTTGCATTTTGGAAAATCCACATTTACTGTGAAGGTTAAAGTTTTAACTTTCAGCTTAATCCAAAAAGAACATTCTTGTTGAACTAAACATTAAAGTTTAGCAGGTACTCTTCTTCCATTTTGTCCCTTTTAACCATGTAATTTTGTTCTACTGACTATAAAAAGCTCACATGAATAGAAGCTTGAGCTAGGTCAATAGGATGAATAAAAAAAAAGAAAGGGGGGAGGGAGCAACCCAAACCAAGGAGAGTTGTGGGCCCATGGCCATGTAAGCCCATGGTGACACTCTCTGCTATTGTGCCTCACTCTCCACCTATGCTAACACTGGGACTTGGCCAGCAGCGTGAGGAGCTGGTCTGGCTGGAAATTGAGTTGGGACATTCTGCGAAGTGGCCTTCTATCAAATGTCCAGGTGCTGGTGCCATCTTAAGGCAGGAAGCAAAAAAGCATGGTGAGGAAGGTGGCCTCTGGTGGCATAGAGCCATAGCCTGAAAACAGATTTCTTCATATCCTGAACGGTTTTTTTAATGACCATTGTTAAAATTATTGCAGTATTTCCAAAATACTTTTCATACTATTCATTATTTATAACCTTAATATGTAATTACAGAAACTTTCTTCCAGTCTCACACCTCAGCTGAGCTATTGTCTGTTTCCAAAGCCTGATTGATTCTCGTGTATAGGAGAGGTGTTCTTTGATGGCTACTGAGCTGCTTTAAGATAAAAGGGTTCAATTTCAGTTCCAAGTTAGTTGCAGTAATAATTTACCAGTACAGTATCAGCTAAATCTTAACTGTGGTCCACTGGGTTCAAGCAGAATGGAAGTACTGTGGTTTCTGATAAAAATTTCAGTCACAGTTGACTTTTGAAAACAGTAGTTTTTTAAAGGGTAGGCTCTTCTGGTTTTGATATTCTATTTTGTTCTCTTTTTTTTGTTTGTTTTTTTTATAAACATGACAACGGTGGTTTACTTTTTTTTCTTAAACACTTCATAGATGACCTATGTCAACCAAAGCCAAAGCAGGTTTCCAAACATGAGGCATCTTCTCCAAATGCATTGAGAACATCATCTGAGGTGGCCGCTGGTATGCGGAAGAGCCCGTCTGTTCCTTCGCACTGCCTTAGATCTGTGTTGTCTTCTGGGCGATCCAAACAAATAGACTCTTCTGGGAAAAGGAAACATGCTGCCATGAGTGTGGATGCAGATGGTTCAAATCAATCTGAAGTATCAAGTTTGAATGACCCTGCTTTTAGTAGATCATCCGCAAAATGCAAAAGTAGGAGGTCTGATTTTGTAAAAAATATCCTATTAAAGTCTACTTGTGGTGATGTTTTGCAACTAATGGAGGCTGCTGTTCTACCTAGACATGATTCTATTCTTCCAAAGGAATACCTCAACTCAAATGATGAAAATGAGAAAAATAATTGCTCCTCTGTAGATTTGCCATCTTCATATTCTGCACACAGTCCTAGTAAAAATAGCCACGTTTCTGTTGTGGATACCAAAGAGAATAAATTGCGGGTGGCTAATTCACACTTTTTCTTGGAAAAGTCCCTTCCTTTTTCTCAGGAAAAAAGTACTGTGTTGCCTTCTTGCCACCACTTAACACAAACAAAAGGTGTGAAATCTCATTTCCAGAATGTTGACTTATCTCAGGTATTGGATGCTAAGAAAGAGCAAGATGGAAAAAGACCAGAAAGACGTACACACAGTAAAGCTTACAATATTCAGTCCAGCAATAGTCTTTCAAGAACAAAAGACAAGTCTTCAGAAAATGCTTCTGATTCTTGTTCAGTGGAAGGTTCTGGGAAAAACGCAGTCTCAGAAGAGACTGGTAAAAGTGTTCCCTGTTCATTGTCTGTTAAAGAAGAGTGCATCGACAATGGCCATGTGTCTTCACAACTCTCAGGAAAATTAAAAGTTGAAAGCACCTGTACTGACAAGTCCAAGTTGAATGGAAAATCAAAAAGCAGCTTTGACAGTGAAGATGAGAGTCTGGAATGCAGTCTAGATGATGATGACAACAGTGATGAAGAAGTATTTGTGCCACTGCAAGAAATTCTCTCTTCAAGTCCCAAGCCACAGGCAGGAACACTGGAAGAATCTTGCCTTGACAGTTTTTGCCAGGACACTGTGACTCCATTACTGAAGCTTCATGTAAGTGGCTAAAAAACAAACAAAGGGCATTGCATCTGCTTTATTATGTTGCATTTTTATATGATTTTTTTTTTTCTTTATTCCTAATGCATGAAAGCTTAGAGTTACTTGCCTGCAAAACTGGTTACTTGGCGTAAGGGTACTGTGCTGTGCAGTGCAGTTAGAGAAAGGATGTGCTTGTTACTGAACTTGCCTTTGCAGTGGCTGAAAGATGGTTTGTGCAGCCAGCCTCCATTAGCTGTATGCCTTTTGGTGTTTTTTAGGAGTTCTGGTTTTGCTTTTTTCCCCTAAAGAAAAAAGCAGATGGTTATGTTTAGAAGATGTGTGGGGTCTAATGTTTCAATTTTTCTGATCTGATAAGATTTTTATGAGTTGAAGTTAACTAGAGGAAATTGATCTAGACATTGAGAGATCTTTGTGCTTGACTTCAGTTCTTGGTCTGTGTGTTGTTTTCTTTAATGTTGAATTTCATAGAAATTGGAAGTATTTTAGAAAGTGTTTCAGAAAGCTAAATGACTTCTGCTTACAAGAGATAGATGAAGTGTTTAAATCCCAGTTTACAGGACATTATGATGATTAATTGATCTCTGCTTTTAGAAGCTAGCCTATTTGTTCAATATCAACTTGTCAAATAAGTAGTGATTTGGAAGTTTTATTATAAAATATTGTTATAATTGGGAAGGTCCTGCAGTAGGACGTAGTGTGGCATTCCTGACAAAGTTGGTACAGGTAGGAGATGGCTGTATTTGAATAAAAAGATTTCATACTGACTCAGGCTGGGTTGGAGTTACAGCTGTATGATGCCGTGTGGTTCGGACAGTGTTGGTAAGAGACCAGTCTTCTGCCTGTTGCGGAGCAGTACTTGCACAGTATCAAGGCTTTCTTTTTTCCCCACTCTTGCCCCTGCAGTGAGTAGGCCAGAGCAGACACAAAGTTTGGAGGGTACAGAGCCTGGACACCTGACCCCAGATGACCAAAGGGATATATTCCATGCCATGTAGTGTCATGCTCAGTGATAAAAAGCAGAGGGAGCTGGTCTGGCATGGAGCCATTACCTTAAGTCTAGCTGGGCAAATTTCTGCTTGTGGGAGGTGCCAAGTGATTGCCTTGGCATTGCTTTTTCTTTTCCCTCTTATCTCCTCTTCCTTCACTTATTACACTGTCTTTATCTCAACCCAGGAGGTTTTTGCTTTTGCTCCTCTTACTCCCCTGCACCACAGTGCTGGGAAATGACCGAGCTGGGTGGTGCTCAGCTGCTGGCTGGGGTCAGCCCACGGCTCTTTTCAACAGCAGAAAACAAACAGCAGAGTACCTGCAGAAATTCTCTCCTCCTCTGCTTCTGTTTTTAAATCTCTGCAACAGTTGATTTGTTGACTGATTTACTGTCTCTGTAGACAGATGTTGAACAGCCATAATTATTTTATCTGTCCAAACAATTCATTATGCAAGCACATTATAGGTCAGACTTCTGTGGTTACAAATGCATTCCGCAATCTTCATGAACATGTTTACATAATTAATGGTTAAGACTGATAACCATAAGTAGCCTAGATCAAACGTTTGTAGAACGTGTATGTAACCACAAGATTTGGCCTGTCCTCTTTTTGCATAATTACTGGCTAAGTCAAAACAGTTAAGAACTGTCCCAAAACTTCCATGACTGTGTTTTTTTGCATATTGTAGCCGCTTCCTGCCTTGTAAGAAGGGGCTTTTGTGTGCACATTTGAATAAAGTCCCAATTCTTTAGTTGTTGAACAGTCAGTTTAGACATATTGACCAGATATAAAATAAGGTAAGAGGACTTCAGCTTTCCCACAAGGTCTCCCACACAAAGACATGCTTCTTGTTACATTTGGAATTCAGAGATATCTTTCAAAAACTAATGCTGTATTAACTGGCTTTTTTATTAGCAAGTGGACACTAACCTCTTAAACTAACTTCTGTTACCTTTGGTAATAGAATATCCCCAGTGAGCACCTATGCTTTTATTGAGTTGTGTTCTGAAATGAAAGAGCTCATAGGAAGAAGTTTTGTCACTCGTAAGAAGCCTGTGCAATTCAAGGTGGTGTCAGAAGGGCACTGCTTGTCCAAAGAGCTGATTCATGGCAATAAGAGATTTCAAATCTGTGTTGTCTGCTACTAGCTGGATAAAACAGAGGTTACTGGAAAAAAAAAAAAATTGCTAGCAATTAAGACTTTCTTTTTTTACTGTTTTGCTTTCTAATTCTATTTATTAGTTTCTTAATTTGGGTTTGTATTAGGATTTTGATTGGAAGCTTTGCTTTGTCTGGTGATTTTGGAGGTTACTTAGCAAACACTGGTGCTTTGCCATCTGTGGACTCCTGAAAATGACAGAGATACTGAATCATTTCTGGAGTTTCTGGTCTCATGCAGGAGAATGAGCATTCCCAGGGTCTTGATGGATGATAATAGTAAAGCTGTGAGGTAAAAGGCTTCTGATGCTAATGCCCTTTCTTTGTGAAGGTTAGATGGAGGTCAGCTTCAGGGAGAGAAGCAAAGACTTCCTTTGTAGTTTTTTCTTAATTAATCCATTACAGAAAATTATGAAGGGACTGAGAAACCTAAACTGTTAAGTGTCCTGGTTTTAAGGGTATCCTTTGAGTTTTTAGCTTCAGGTAAAATACTGTTGGAATTGGAAAAGATTTCTGTTTTAATGGTGTTTATTGTCTAATACTGAAGGAATTGATAGCTTGTAATATTTTTTAAATTTCTTACTATTTCATTTGCAGCTCTCTAAGCCTCCTGTTGTTAGCCAGGTGTCATATGTGAACAGCCTAGAACATCTCTTGAAGGAGAAGGAAGAGTCTAAAAGGTTTGTTTCTTAAATCTGCCTTGAAAAGTTTGGGATGGACTTGTAGAAGTTCCGATTGATCTTGTTTCCCCGAAACTGATGGAGTTTGGGTAGCAGCAAGCTAAGCTTTGCCTTCTGATGCCACCAACATACATCTGATGTGACCTACAACTGCATCTTAACTATAAAAGCTGAATGACAGTCTCCTTCCGGGCAATGATGAATGATTTGTGATATGTGTATCTACCAGTCAAGAGCTGGACTAAATTTACTCTTGCCTTCGGTATAGGTCACTGAGCCAGCTAGCAGCTGCTGGTCAGGCATGAAATGGAAGTACTTATGTAGACTGCTAGTTTTTTTCAGAGGCATTTGTAGCTCTGTTTGGTTTCCACAGTTGTGTAGACTTGGTACCCGAGCAGTTAACGCAGTTCAGTGAGCAGAACTAATGAGTGGCTCTGGCAAAAGATCTTTTGAGTAAAAAGTGTAATGTGGTATATGTACTAATAGCAAGAGGTGCTCATGGGTATATATGTGTGATTAACTGTTTTGATTACAGAATCTGACTGTAGTAACTATGGGCTGACTGACTATGGAGTAGTGACTACTCCTGTAAATAATACCATTTAACAAGTAAAATACACCCATGACATTCAAGTAATGATTCATCCAGAAGACTGAAAGTTCTGTGCATTTACAAAATAAATCCTTCAGAAGCTGGTTGAGTGTATTTGTCTCTGACAAACCGCTGATTGATTGTGCTCTTGGAAGTTCATTCGGCTTTGGGAAGCATCCACTTTGTATCTTGAAATAGTAAGGTACTTGTTTTTCACGTAGATGCAGTGTCTCACATGCTTTTGCCCTGCACTGGCTGTTGACTCCTGGGGTCATGCTCAGAGCTTAAGCTTTGTTGTCTTCTGTTGTAAATACTAAATGGTGATGGTATATTCTGCTGCTACTGTTATTTCAGGGTAGATGAACTAGAAAAGCGCTTACAGGAAGACATAGAAGGAGGGGAAACGGATTCTTCAGATGGAGATGATGAAGAGAATGTCAGTGGAGATGAAGATCTCTCAGAAGAACACAGGTCCTTCCAACTTCAAAACCAATTATATCTACTTCTTCAGTTTCCTGGCCTTTTTTTTTTTTTTCTCTAATCTCTCTTTTTCCATCAGTAGTTGTTAATACATTTAATGTGAACCATTTTTCTCATCTTTCAGGGTTATGAGCATTTTCTTGGATGTTAATGCATTTTAAAAGTTCAACTTTCACATAAGGCTGATGTTCATAATCTGAAAATTATTGTCTCAACCAGCAAATAGCATTGCAATGTTTAAATTGATAAAAGCAATTTTGAATTTACAGGGTGTTTATAAAGCGATTTTCAGTAGTAGCTCATGCCATACCTGACTACCACCCTGGAGAAGATGTATTTGATTTATCAATCTCTGGGAAAATCTTCAATCAACACAACCTTGACTTGCGAAATTTTCACTTCATCCCTCAAAATCCTATAGAAAAGCTTCTTCTTAGGTAAGAATATCCTCTTCTGATGTGTTCACTTGCAGTGTTAGCAGTTTTAAAGAGAAAATAGTATCTTTTCATGCAGATGAGCTGTGTAAGTAGGCAAGCTTGAGTTCCTTTCCCTGGAATTCTGTTTTCAAGAAAACTGAATTGATACCTGAAGCTTCCTTTTTTAATTCCTCTGGAATTCTCCAAAAAAAAAAAAAAAAAGGTGTTTTGGCCTCTTCCATATTTCTGCTGCGCTTTGCATGCAGAGGTGAAACGTGAGAACAAACAAAAGCTTAACTATCCCAAGAAAAGAAAGAGGAGCTTTGTGGTGAATTGATTTGTGACCTACTAATGCTGTGTTATATCTGCTGAAAGACTTTTAGGTGTTTTTGTTCTGAGTGGGCCTGGGACTTAGGGCTCCACCTAATGAGGATTGCAGAAAGTCATGATTTCTGTCACCTGTTTGCTAGTTCAGTGACTGAATCTATGTGCGTATGAACAACTGTTCTGGAACTCAGGAATTTGTATTCTATATTGATGAGGCTGTCAGGCTACAAGTACCTGGACAAATTCTTGCCTAATGCCACAAGTGCAAATCCTGAAAGACTCTATTTCAGTAGGCATTTTGTTCCAAACTTGTATTGGTGAATCAGAGAATTCATTTAATCATAAAGTATTTTGTATACTTGTGTATGTGCTGTTGTGAGTGTGAAGAGGAGGATGGTGTCTTCAGCTCATCTCTTGAGGAAGTGATGTTTTTGAAGCCTTTGGCTTCAGGCCTTTCTATGAATATGTTGTAAAGATCACAATGATAAAAGCTTCAAAAATACCTTGTAAATCAGTGACTGGAGGAATGAGAATTAAATGAATCATCCCTTACAGAAGGCAGTTATGATTGATTGCTTACGTCCGGTTGGCACAGCTGGGATGTACTGTCTGTCCAGTTGGCATGAGGATGAGTTCCTAACCATTTGTTCAGTGAGGCAGAGGGTGTATTGAGAAGTTCGGACACAGATCTCTCAACAGAATTACCTGTTATAGTAGATGCTGAGAACAGAGGAGATGAAGAAGTTTATGTGGCAAACTGGTTATTGTTAATTCATCTGTTTATGACATACCTGACTTCCTAGAGAAGGCTAAAGCTAAATTAATTCTGTAATAAAAATGACATATTTTCTGTTCTTCCAGTTGCTACATTTTGCACCTCACAAATCTGTACAGTGAGATTAGACTCTGATTTTAATTGCTTTATTTTGCCTCCAGAGTCTTTATTTAAAAGATTATTTGAAAAATTTCAAACAAAGTTTTTTTTCTCTTTTCTTCTAAAAGTTTTGCTAAAGGTTGTTGGACAGTAAAAAAAATCTTATTCCCTGGTGTCACTGAGCAGAGACAGCTCTTGTATAGATTGGCATAATGGTTCATAGTACTATAGTGTAAATCAATGTTTGTTTGAAGCTGTTATTCTCTAATAGTACAAATGTATTCAATTTATATAGTATGGCATTCTGGAGAAAAATATATTTGTTATAAACAACAAATAAGACTTAATTACTGTAGTATTTCATGTAGGTAAGAGCATATGAATAACATCTGTTTTGGATGTTCAGATGTTTGCTGTTGATGATCTGGGGTGGGGAAGTTCGTACACTTTTGTGAAAGTGCTCATTCAACCACTAATTTTTTTTTTTTCCCTCTTTCCCCACTCCCATCTTTGTCTTACAGTTCTGGTGTAACACAGCAGCTTTCTTTAGTTATTAATGGTTTCCTAAGTTCTGCTTACAGTTGTATCTTGTGTCCCATACCAGTTCTAAAGTGGCTTTTCCAGGTAAGACTATACTACTTGTGCAGTTATAGTCCCTCCAAGTATAATATTCTTCCTGGAAACCAATTGTAGCAGGACTAATCAGAACAAATTTGTTAACCTAATGGAACAGATTCACAACTCTTAAATCAAAAAAGTTTTCATTCTGGGTTCTGATTTTTTTTTTTTTTCCTCCAGTCTGAAATACTTTGCTTGTCCCTAGGGATAAAACACTAGGGACAGCTTTTTCTCCACATTTTCTCAGGGACTGCAAAGCTGCATGTCCCTGTCCATCTTGATACATCTTACTGCATTTGAAAAGGGCACAGTACATGCTAGGTGAGAAGAGACTTCAGGATGTAATAGTGTGGGCCAAGCCACAAGCAAATGTTAATCTTACTTCCTTCCACCTGAAAAAAAACCAACCCAAAAGTACATGCTACTGTATGCAAAAGCACAAAACTACCATTTCTACATATAAAGCTTTCTAAATTGGAGGTACCTGCATTATCAGATAATCTTCATTTGGAAAAGGTTTATGGCTCAGGAAGAAGTCTGGAGACATTCTCAAAGGAAATGTGGTGGCTGTCCTCTTTCTAGATGTATGTGTTGGTGTCTAAATTCCCAGGAGTGCACATTGCTCTGTTAAAAAAATGCAAAAACGCCCCCTCCAGTCTCCATTCTTTTGTTACCAGTCTTATCTCTGTGTGAAACAAAAAAAAGAAATATGGAGTGCCTTTGAAATTTTTTTCAATTAAAAGAAAACTGATGCCATTATACAACTTGGTGTTTGACATTTAGTTTCTTTTTCTCTCCACAGATGATGTCTGTTCATCCTGACTATTGTGTTTCCACACAGATTTTAGACAGATTGATGGAGATAACACTAAAAAATGGTGAGTGTATGAAGGATGGAAAACAGCACCTGAACGAGGGCATTTCCCTTGTGTTAAGTATAGAAAGGTATTAGGGAGGAAGTAAAAACACTGGCTCTGTTCTGTGATTCTGGCAGGAGTTTAGGCTCTTCTGTTACTTACGTCATGCACAAATGCTAGGAGTTGGTCTTGACTGTGTGAAAGCTGTACCACAGGATGTGGTCCTGGCATGTATTTGCAAAGCAGTGCATTCGGTACAGAGCCTTTTAAACTCATTTCTGTTATTTCACAAATAGAATTGACCTGAAGAGGAGCCCAGCCTGCTCAGAAGTTTACTCTTCTTTCCGTCTTTTACTTTGGAATATGCAAACATTCATTTCCTAGCTTAAGGATTGCAAGGTGTTTTTTACATAGCCAGAACTAGCACTTCATAGTCTACTTTTCAGATAAATGGCAAAAGTGAAAAAAAATTATATACCTGCACAAAAACAATTTCAAGGATCTGCCTCAGCCCACACTGCCGCTCCTGTCTTATATTTTTGCCTGCCTTCATTTGTACTCTCAAATGCTTCTCTGATACAAGTTCCTTTGTACGTTCTCCATGTCTTCACTTTATTCAGATCCATCAAAAGTGATTAATTATTTTAAGCCTGACAGTTAACAATGTTAAAGTAATGCGGTTCTCTTCAAGTACTTGCTCAGGTCTGTCCAAATTGTACCCTATATTTTGAATCTTGTTTAAAATAAAACTGCAAGCTGATGTGAGAGGGAATGTAGCCTTTATTTTGTGCTTTGCTGGCATTAAACTTGGTTCTGAATGAATAGTTCAAGCTGATGAATGAGCATTCAAATAATTAACACTGGGAGAGATCGCAGCAAATCTCGACCTCAGACCAGGATCGTATAGACTACAGTTGCTCCTGGAAAGCTGTTGTACAACTTTAAAATTATCAACTGGGGAGTCTTGAAACCATTCTGAGACATTCTGTTCTGGTGCTTCACTGGGGATGAGTCTTTTCTCTTGGGTTTTTTTGGGGGGGTTTTTTTTTGTGGTGTGGGGTTTTTT
>JAAGNO010009331.1:0-25815 GCA_033439905.1 Ceryle rudis | reverse complement strand
GGTTTTTTTTGGTGGTTTGGTATGGTTTTGGTTTTTTTGTGGTTTTTTTTTGTTTGGTTGGTTGGGTTTTTTTTTGGTTTGGTTTGGTTTTTGTTGGTTGGTTGGTTGGTTTGGTTTTTTTTTTTGCTGAATTGAAGATTGAGATCTGAATCTACAGTACCTCAAGTGTTATGGTCCAGTCCTGCTGTGATAACACCCTCTGACCTGCACCTACACAGAACAGTAATTTATGTATTCTCCTTAATAAAAAAGTGCCTCCGTGCTTATTCTGCTGTTTGTGATGAAAGAGAGCTGTGAGGTGAAATGGGTGGAACTTTAAAGTAATTTACCCATTATGTAAGCAAAGATGTTTCTCTAGCATAAAATACTGTATTAGACTACATTTTCACCCTCACTGTTCTGAAAATAAGCATATCAGTCAATGTACCAGCTCTTCTGAGATGGGTTAGAATTGATGCAGACTGCTGAGCTTATTTGTTTCCCTTAAAAGGAACTAATGCTAGGAACTAAATGTAAAACTAATCCATTCCATGTCTTTCACTTGTAGCTTCCATCAGTGATGAACAGTCTAAACCATGGATTCCTTCACTAGCTGATGTGTCAGCTGTTATTGTCAATATGGGCGTTGCGTTTAGATCTCTTTTTCCATTGCAGCATCTTCAGCCCGACTTTAATGAGGCTGATATTTTGTAAGTGTTTTCTTTTTGATACTTATTGCTTAGATCTAGTGAAAGCGAGCCTTGTGCTTAGCATGTAGAATCAGAAGGTTCTCCTTTATTTCTTCTCCCTTTCGCCCCACCATACTCTTTAAATTCTCAGGTCTTAGTAAGAGTAAATAAACCAGAACTTCAAACAATGCCTGCCAGGTAAGGGTTCAGCAAAGCAGAGCATTGTTCTTTGTCCTGCACCTTCCTTGTGGAGGTTTAAAAGAGTTACTGTCTAAATAGCTGGGCAGAATTGTTAAGTAATTGGTTACAAGTTGAGATAGATGCGTGTGTGTGTGCTCTGTAACTGAGGACTGGTTTGATTTTAAGGCATTTTAAAACATGCAGTGTGTTGGGGGGGTTGTTTGTGGTTTTTTTGTTTGTTTGTTTGTTTCTGTTTTTCTTTAAGTTGATACAAGTAAGCCTTTGTGGGCTTATTATTTAAATTGTTGATTTATTGCTCAGGTTAGTGTCTCTTTTTTCAGAAGTCGGATGCAAGAAACGGTGAGTAAACAACAGTCAAGAGAAGACCTAACCTCTTCCAGTCCAGCATTCTCCAGTCTACCAGAAAACAATTTAATTAATGTGATTAAGGTGAGAAAACTCCAGTTAGAGTAGGAGGGGTTTGGGTTTTGGTTTGGTGTTTTGTGTCATTGTTGTTGTTTTGAGGTGGTTGTTGTTGCTTTGTTGTGTTTTTTTGCAAAACCCCCAGTGTCTTAATCTAATCCTGGGTATTTTTTGTGAATAGATGCTATCCTGGGGTTTTAGCTTCACTTTGAGAAGAGATTTAACTGCAGGCTTGTTGCAAGGTTTAGAGTTTCCTGACTTCCATTGGCTTCACTCACAACTGCAGATTTCTGCCACCTTGCTTTTCCAGCTGCCACACTTTATCAAATGTCTTTGCTCCCTCATGTAGAAGAGACCATCCATTTCTGTGTTCCAGTGAAAATGGGGAGGCGATGTTGAGTGGTATGTTACATGCTGCCTCAGAGTTAGTGCAGCTCTCGGAGGGCAGGTGGAGCTGTGAGTGGTTCTTCTGTGGAAGTGAGCTGTTAGGTCCCTGCACTGTGTCCCGTGAGACCGTAGGCTTGAATGAGTGCTGGTCACACTTCACTGGGATTAAAGGTTATATGGTGAAAATACTGACTTTGTAACTGATTGCTGAGATCCTTGTGGAAGTATTTGAATTCTCCTAATATAATTTCTGTACAGATTTTTAACTATGAAATCACTTGGTTCAGGAGGAAGCACTTGGATCATCTCCACTAGGGACAGAATACACATATCTTTATTAATTTGCGTTCTCATTTGCTCACACGTCCCATTATTACCCATGTGATAATACTTGGGTGGGGAAAAAAAATCTCTGTTTACTTTTTCAGTATTACTTGTGTATTTAGAAAGTCTGTCAGTCTTTCAGTTGGATTATCTGTGCAGTAGAGAAAGATGTTTCCTACTACTGTAATGTCCAGGGACTATGCCATGTTCAAAAGATGAGTTTCCAGCAGATGCAGTTACTGGGAGATGGGGAAATGCTAGTACACAAGTGTTGCAAGAACAACATATTATTTGAGGTGCCTTTTAATCTGAGGGTGGAAAGCTTAAATTCTCCTGATAGCTCAAGCTAAACTAATTTAAGATTTCAATGCTTTTTATTTCTTAAAGTTTCTAGGTTTCTGTACAACAGTAATTCAAGGTGGATATACTGATCAAGAAATATTGCTGCTGCTTCTATTGCTGTTTAAAATAAGCTTGGAGAAACAGTTAAAGCAAGTTCCTTTGATAGATTTTCAGTGCCTTTTCATAAAGCTTCTGATAAGTATAAAAGACTGGGATACAAAGGTAACTTCATAAATAATTTTCTTGTACTAGATTTATGAAACTGCAACTTAATTTTCTGTCAACTTTGTTTTGCAGTTTTAATTTTTTTTGGTGGCGTGGGAGAAATACTGCTTGAAAATGTAGTATGAACAAATTTGGAGCTTTGGATTTGTGTGAGATTTAGGAGGTGGGTGGGTATACTGAGGTTTTTTCCACATGACGTTATACGTGCCTGTCCTTTTCTGCAAGGGGACTGTTGTAGTGAACTTTGTTGTAGTGAACTTAATCTTATATTAACTAAAAGATCTGTATGTTTAAAATGGCTCTCTTAAAGAATGAAGAAATGATTGCACTAAGCTGATAAAATGTCATTAAAATCCACCTGATCTCAACTCTCCTACTGGTAAATAGTATTTAGCAAATTACAGGTGCGATGCAGAAATACCGTAATGCACCTCATCTCTTATTAGTTCAATTTCTTTTAACCTTCGTGCTGTGTATGTGTCTAGGGAGCAGTTTGCAAATAAAACAAATGCCCACCGTATCTGTTCTTCAGTATTGGGATTTTTTTGTTGTTGTTGTTCTTTTAAAGATGCCTGAGCTCTGCCTGGCAGTGAGTGAACTCTCCAGTCATCACCATAATCTCCTGTGGCTAGTTCAGCTGGTGCCTAGCTGGATAATACGTGGACGGTAATGACACTAACATCACAAATATGTAGTATCATCAACAGCTAATTTATTTATATAGCTCAGAGTCTGATAAATACAATAGGTATTAATTTTTCTTTGGGTGGTTCATGGTTGCCTTTAAGTGTCAATCTGTTATGACTTCTCTGTCCCTGAAATTAATAAATTATAATGTATCAGAGCAAGGAGAATGAATTAAGTCCACAATTTCAGGCTTGGAGGCAAGCATCTAGCAGTGTTTACATGTGCAGGAGAACAGCTGCAATGAAAGAAAGGTACTTATATTTTACTGGCCTCTTTACTGATTTAATAGCACCTGTATTCAGAAAATCCAGTTAAATAGCTGTAGGCAAGTTTATGTCTAGGGACGCCATGCACAGCCTTATATACTTTGTAGAAACAGTGTGGATTTAAGAAATTCTCGGGGAAATAATTTTTTTAATTGTTTTTTAGGGAAGTGAGAAGACGTCTTAGCCTATTGATAATTTTAAAGCTTCTTAATAAAAAGCATACAGAAATACCTGATGACACTGACAAGCAGGTACTGTATATATGTGTTGTGTGTATAATTTGAAAAGCTTGCAAACATGTACTACATGCATATTTTAAAGAACCTTGCAAAATGACCAGATAGTACTTTTATTGGAGATTAGTACTGGGAATATGTACATGTAGTACATCTGTATAACCTGGATGTTCTGCAGCTTGTAAGTGCAGTATTGTTTATGTGCCTAAACATAAATTTGGGGCATTGGAAAGAGGTCTACACTTCTTTCAGTCTTCCTTTTGTGGTCATGTAGAGTCACTCTATACAAACATACAAATGCTTTAGTTTGTTAATAGTCAAAAATTACCCAAAGCATGAAAACTGCCATTTTAATTACAAATCACTTTTATGTTCTTGTCTTAGTGAAAAAATAAGATTTTAGTGGCACTTTGTTTCCAATTTTCTGTTGCCAGCAAATCAGCCCAATTGTTCATATTTGTATCTGTAGATGTCTCTTCTGCATCAGTTCCTGGTGTACATGAAACCTTCTCATCTACTGGAGAAGATGAGAGAAGGACTGGAGCAGCAGAATGCTGATGGAGACCACAATATAGAACTAGAACAGGAAGTATGTAGCTGATAGTGCTTTTATTTTTTTAGAGTTGGGGGTTTTTTACGCATCTACAGTTTTGAGTCTGTGTCTTTTAATTTGTTAACTGAGGACAGTTCTGTACATGGAACTGTACATATGCTATTTTGATGCTGTTCATCTCTATAATGAAAATAATACTTGTGTCCAGTTTTGATGGTAGCAATGGAAGAAAGAAAGAAGTAGTGTGTGACAGAGGAAGCTGTATTGGGCTGTTCTACAAACAGGGAAATGGTCAGATTTTCTGAATGGCTAAGTCACATGGATGTCTTGAGTCCTGTCTTCTGTAATCAGAGGACGATTGTCCCTCCCTCCTAACGTTATCAGTGGAAACTGTTTGA
This sequence comes from Ceryle rudis, assembly GCA_033439905.1. Classification (NCBI taxonomy): domain Eukaryota; kingdom Metazoa; phylum Chordata; class Aves; order Coraciiformes; family Cerylidae; genus Ceryle; species Ceryle rudis. Next base: position 21,126 of record JAAGNO010009331.1, on the reverse strand, counting down.
TGCCGAGCCAGACCCTCAGCTGCAGACTTCAGAAAGATTTATGAATCTTTCATGAATCTCTTCTCATAAACAAGTATTAGAAAGATTTACTATCTCCACCCACCCAAAAATTGAATATCAGTTTGGTTATTTGAGTCGATCATGGAATCTCTTAGCAAGTATTTTGATCTGGATGTAGATGAAGGGAAAATAAAGCAAACTGCTGAATAAAAGTCAGTAATTAAAGCTACAGAAAGTTTTGTAGATTACTCTAGGTAACTTAGAACAGTGCAATGCTGTTTAAAATGTTTCTGATCTATGAATGTTTCAAACTAGTTATTTAGGTGAATGTATAGGCATACCGGTCCATTTATCTGGCTGTTGGAGCAACCATTCCAGAAAGCAAAGACACTGTTGTACCTAGATGTGAAAGTTACGCTTGTGCTTTGACTGCTAAAGCTCTTTTGATTTCTCTCCAGGCATACTACCTAATCTACATCCTCCTTCATCTAGTCAGTGAAGCTAGTTTCTTTGATGTTGTAAATTCTAATCAAAGGGTGAGTAACTTCAGTAGGTATATCTTTAGATTTTAAAAGACTATTTATCATGCACACTTGGTCTGTTTTGGAAGGAGCTATCATGTGACAGAAGATCACCAGTGGATAATAGCGCTGAGGGAATCTTTTATTCTGGGCAAAGTAAATGCAGAAGAGTTTTTAGTTGTTTTTTTTTGTTTTGTTTTGCATTTTTTCACTCACTACAGAGAAAGAAACCTGCTGCATTTCTGCAGATGGAACTAGCTCAAAACCTAAGGCTGTGGATCTGCAGATATTTATTTTGATAATCTTTTTCAGAAAGTAGCTGGAGATTAACTCAACACAGAAATTCTAAGAAGTCCAATGATCCTATGAACTTTTGAAGTAGGGTTGAAATTTTTAGTCTAAAAGAAAAACACTTTGAAAATATCCAGTAAAATATGTTCAAACACATCACTGTTTTCTTCGCTGGAGTGCAGCCATGCAGCAAGTGAAAGCTAGGACTGTATCTCTTCTGTTCTCTGTAGTGATAATAGTTCCTTTGTGCCAGGTGATGTGAACATCTGTTAAGTAATACCTTCTGCTTAGCCTTTCAGTAATCTTATTCAGATTTCTGTGATCATTTGCTGGGAGTGTTTTTCCTGCAAGGTGTTTGTGTAACACCTTCTGCCCTATGGAATCACTCTCGGCTTTTAAGAAACCTGTCACGTGAACTGTTTGAGAGACTTTAAGCAGTACTGTTCGGTTACATTTCAGGGCTGAAAGTGTCTCAATTTCCTACTCAATGCAAAAAGATAATCACAGTGTGTGATCTGAAACAAAACCTTATTTGCTAAAGAAAATAATTATATTGTGACCATTTTTTAGATTTGTTTATTACAACAGCCTTCCTGGAGATTTGTGGAAAACATTTTTCTTAATGTCTCTGTATTTCTCTATGAAGAGTCTATTGTTCATTGACCTGTTCACCATCAAGTGGCAAGGGACGTGTGGCTGAATATTGTGCAGGCTAGACTTCTTGTAAAAACAATATGATGTTTCATTTCTGATCCTCTCCCAGCTAGATGGGGCAAATTATTATGGTCTTGAGATACCAGCATATATTTATAAGTAGAATTTCAGCATGTCTCACCTGTTCTGCAGAGCCTATTTGGAGCTGTTCAGTGAGGGACTGAAAACAGGAATTTATGCAGAAACTTACTGAACGCGAAAGATCTTGGGAGCCATTATCAAGAGATCATGAAGTTTCAAAACTGCTTTATTAAAGTAATGGGAAATTCAGAGAGAAATTGAAAATCAGTGCATAAACCTTGGATATGTTTTACCTGCTCAGCAAAATTTCTACAAAAAAAAAGAAACCAGACCTGAATCATCATTACTGAAAAGGCTATTTATAGCTATTGTAACTTCAGAACTCTTTTCATTGATAAAAGGTCTGAATGGCACTGTGCTTGCTACTTGGGGACAAAGTATTTACAAATTAGTTAGCCGGAACTTGCAAATTTGTGATACACCTTGAAACTATTTTTTATAGCTCTCAGTTGTGGTTTACCACATTCATACCTGCAAGTGATAGAAAATTTTGTGATCTTTTCTTCCTTTGCCCCCTTCCTTACTCTGTATTTCTAAAGAAAATTTCAGTCTGAAGTGTATAACTTGAAAATTGAAATAATATTTGAAGAAAGATTTAGTTTTGACAAGGAGGATTTAAATAGCTGTACAATTTTGTCTTTATTTAGCAACACTTGCTGAAGCTTTGTGGTGCCTTAGATAGGCACATAAAATGTGACATTAGGGAAGATGCAAGGCTGTTTTATCGAACTAAGGTAAGACACATGAGTTGGGGGTTGCTTTTGGGGTGGTTTTTAGTATTCTCTGTGTGTGTTGTTCCCTCGTCCTAGCCCTGCAAATTCTTAAGAGTTTCTCATGGGTTTGTTTGGTTTTGGTTTTTTTCTGGTTTCTCTGTCTACATTGTGTCTTTGCAGGCACATGAATATATGCCCATTTTAAAGCACTGCAGATACTCTTTTTGCTAACAATAGGACTGTTAATAACTGTAAAATGTGATCTTGTTGTCCCTTTTGCCAGGCATCTCAACTTTTACACACAGAAGAGTTGCTTCATTTCTTTTCCTGGCTGTCACTCGTAGTTGACTCTACTTTTAAGAACAGAGGCTACATGCAGGGCAGGATACAGAGGACTGAAAAACTAGGCTGTCTTGCATGTGTCTCTGTTTTATTTTCAAATTAATGAGTTAGTTTAAAATGTTGTGGATTTAAGCCAACAGTGTATGTGTTGTAGCATCAAGCTTGGATAATTGCCTTTCATTTGCTTTGTGCTGTGGGGCTTACTAATAACAGTCCTCATTTTGTGACTTTGATGCTTCGGATGCTGTTGTAGCAAGCTAAATCAGATTAGTGATAAAGTGACCCACCTCCAACTTTGAAAAGCCTTGACTTTTTCAGCTTTAAATCAAACGTGCAGTTGAGGGAATCTTTACCTGACAGGGAGAATTTTCTTTTTTATTCAGCCAGATTAGTAGACCATGAATCATTTTAACAGGTTAGTTACTCTTGCCTTGGATTTTTTTATCTCAGGTTACTTTCACTTTTGTTTCTATTGCCCTTCCACTGAGAGGGAAAAATCTTACTGGTTTTCCCCATCACTTCACTTGTGTAATAGTACAGCACATTGCAGGGGACACCACTGTGCTGTTTTTTAACACAGCATAGGAAGCAAATCTCAGTTCTGAACAGCTTGGATTAAACACCTGCTTGTGACTGGTTATGAAAAAGCACAGTTCTATGTATAAGGAGTTCATTTCCAAAGCAGATGGTGCTGCATAGCTGGCTTTTGTGGCTGCAGTTGCAGGCACCTTTTCTAGGTACACTCAGGCTGGTGTAACAAACCTAGGTCTCCCAAAGGATGAGGTGGGTATTTGGAGGCCAGAGGCATGCAGGCTGATTCCAAACACTTAACGTGGGGAGTCATGTGCCTGAATTGTGTTTTTGTGGAGTACATGACTTGGAATTCAGAGTCCCAAATTACAGGGATCTGGTTGGAGTTGAGGTGGCAATACTTTGTGCTGTAAAATTGTAACCTCCTAGTAAAACTAGAGTGTTGGGTTATCTGGGGTTTTGTGGGTTTGGGGAGGGAGGGAGAGACCGGGGTATGATTGTGGCTTCTGTAACATACATGCTAAACTATTCGATCTGAATTTGCAGGTAAAAGACTTAGTTGCCAGGATATATGGCAAATGGCAAGATATGATACAAACCACTCTGCCTACTCAGGTACTGTAATGAAACATTTTCCTCTCTTTTCATATTCCAGGGTGCATTTAACTAATTTTTTAGTACTTGAAAATAGCATATTCTTTTAGAGAGATCTTTTTTTCTTCATATATGGCATGGCTATGGAATACAATTAGATGTGTTAGAACAGATTTGAATTAAAATTCTTACTTTGCTAGCTTCAATGAAACTCAGATTTCATTACCCTGACAAGGGGGTGATGGTTTTAAATTAGAAAGGAGGAGATTTAGATTAGAAATAAGGAAGAAGTTCTTTTCCACGAGAGTGGTGGAGCACTGGAACGGGTTGCCCAGGGAGGTGGTTGAAGTCCCATCCCTGGAGACATTCAGGGTGGGGCTTGACAGAGCTCTGAGCAACCTGCTCTAGTTGAGGATGTCCCTGCTCTCAGCAGGGGGGTTGGACTAGATGAGCTCTGGAGGTCCCTTTCCAACCCAGCCGTTTCTATGTTTCATCTTTATCCTTAAAAAGTGCTGCTTTTGTAAATGGCTTGCGTAATACACAAAAATGCTGCTGCTGAGTCAAATCGCAGGGCCTGTCTCTGATTATAGTTATTAGCAGATGCTTCACAAAGGGTGTAGGGCAGGAATGCAGTGATGCACTTCCTGACGTGGTCTGGCAGCGTGTGACTTCAAGGCTGCTTGAGTCCGAGGCTCAATCCAAATATGTTTAACGGCTCTTAATAACTCTTCCCCCTTTGACTGTGTCAAGTTTAGTGCAATAATGAGGAAAAACCTTTCATGCTCTGTAAAAGTATGCAAATAATATCATGATTAGTCTCATTAATATTTGCCTTCATGATACGTAGCTGGCCTTGGTGGAATAGGTGCATAATTTCTCCTGGTGTTCAGAGTTCAGAGCTGCCTGTTCCAGTCCATGGTTGTAAGGTTGGGAGTCCTGTCTTGGAATATAAAACCATCTGTCTGGGAAAGGCTTAGCTTTCCAGTAATGTGGTGTATGACTTAAAGAAAATTCAAATTAGAGATATATGTATATAATCAATAGTATTGATTTCAGTTAAAAAATGTATAATCAACCGTTTGTATGTAGAGATTCTTAACTGCTCCCAGCAATGTTTAAAAAAAAAAAAAAAAAAAAGAAGGAACTTATAGTTTGTGTGACACTTCTTGTTATAGAGGGGGAAGAGAATTGGACAGTAACACGTGGCTGCAGAAGCTACTTAGCAGTTGATGAAAGCTGATAGTGATGCAGCTCTTTCAGAGTCCTTTTTTCAGAGGTACTTGGGGTTGATTCACATATGGGGAAACTGACAAGTGTTCCCGAAGAAAAATCTAGGGGCTTGCAACACATTGTGATTATCTAAACACTTGTATAATCTACTTTTTACTTCTGTCATTGGTTTTCTGACTTGTTTACTGTTTTGTTTTTACTCTTTAGGGAAAACTTCATGACTTCTGGGAGCCAGATTCATGAAATCTTGCCTAGTCCAGGAAAAATAATAGAAAAAACCGAAACCAAGGAAGATGTAGAATGAATAGAGCTTCACCTTGGTCTGAACAAAAGAAATCAGTGCCCTGAGTTAGAACTTGATCTTGAGTCAGGCATACGCTAGAAACACAAGGGTCTAGTTTGATTAACATTGCTTTTACTACAAATACACTACTGAAAAATTGAAGTGGGTAAACTGAAAAAAAACCCACAGGCTATCCCTATAGCCCTGTCTGAATTGGCTAGAAATATTTTATTGTACTGAAAGCCGAGGGAAGTTTTCACATTTCCATTGTTAATCACAAAACATACTTGAAAACTCTATGTATTGGTTTTCTTGCCAGCACACACCTGCAAGCACTGGTTTAGGATGGCTGGGAAAGAACTGCCATGTGACATGGAATGTGAGCTCAGAAACAGTGTTACACCTCCCCTGTTATGAGCAGGTGAGGAACTGGTGCAGAACTGGGCTAACAGAATTGCCTGCACATGTTCATCTGCAAAGCAGAATTCCTACGGCCATCCAGAGGCTCAAAAAAATACAAAATACAGCAGTTGCATGTGAACAAGCGACTGCTCTCATGTTCACTTGAGGGTGGAAACGGAGCTTAAGAGTGGTTGTGCCCAGACAGGTTAAGTGGGTGCTTCTTCGCTCTCTGGCTGTTTTATCGAGTAACAAAATGGAATTTATTACAGTGATGCATTCATTTTAACTGATCTTCCTCATCTTAGTGTTAATTTGTGCAGTGAATGTGACTGCACAGGAGGTGTTTCTATAAGACCAAGTTATGCATTAGAACTTATTACACCAGTAGTGTTGTTTTACTGCTCTTTAAGAAACAAACCTATCTATATTGGTTATCTGGCTTCAGCACTTTCTCTAAATGGAGAAGATAAGACTCCTAAACTCTCATCTCAGTGGAGACTTAAGGAGATGAGCATTTGGCCCACCTCCATAAAAATTGTGAAAGCTGTATGAGGTCTGAATTCCTTTGTGTGAAGCCTTGGCACGACACAACACCTGCTCAGAGCTCTGGGAGGAGCTGTTTGTGAAGTAATCAAAGGAAGACACAATCTCCTTTTGCGCTCTCTGTGCAAATGCCATCATTTAAATCTTACACTGTGGTTTGTCTGTAGGATGTGTGTATATAAGAGGAGTAAGTTAAGGGGTTGGGTAGAAGCACCAAATGGGGTTCCCCTAACAAGTGAGATTTTTAATAATATCAACATGTGCATTTTATAAAACTATTTCCTTTTAATCATTGTAGATTAGTCTGTCTTGTATGAAAAGTTCCCTTTACAACTTTCCAAGATGAGTGTAAAATGAGTCTCAGAAGACCTCACACAAACCCAACGTTCAGATTTAAGTAATGTATGTTACATATAAAGGAACTGCTATAAAATGGACACGTCTTATAGGGAAGGTATTTTACTTGCAAATTCATACTAAATGTTTCGTCTTTCATTTCAAGTGTTGGAGACTTAGCCTAAGACCACGGTGTCTCTGTGCCCTTCACAAGATAATCAGCTTACCTGTGTTCAAACAAAAGCAATGCTCGTGGCATTATTCAGGGCAGGGGCATGGGGGGGAATCCTTTTTTTAAAATCTCAACATGTTATTTAAGAATTGGAAGAATCTACCTCAAAGGGTATCTTAGTTTGGCAATAGACCTGCTTCGGGCTAAAAAAAAAAAAATAAAAATAAATCAAGTGGTGTCATATAGGTGTGGCAACACCATCCTTTGCTCTGCCTGTCTTGGATAGCTTATCAGCCTTCCCTCTGGTAGCATTTGCTTACTCTGTTGAATAGATTGTATGTAATTTTATTAATGTTTATATTTTTTCTCACTAATGTTGTATAAAGTTTAAAAATTTGCAGAATATGTTTACTGTATGTAATGTGTATATATTTTCTTACCATGTAAAGTTGAATTTGCCGTCCTGTATATTTTGGAGAAGGAAAGGGGAAGGGTTTAGATGAGGAGCTTTTGTACTGCAGTTCAAAGCACACTGAAACTGCTGAGGATTTTTTTCCAGATGAAATAACCACTTTGATATTTACTTTTATTTACTAGAACAACGAAAAAAAATAAAACCAGACATGTTTTTCTAATTAAACATCCCTGGACAAAATGGGTGGTGTGCCTCAGCTCCGTTTCACACAAAAAAAAATGGCTGTGGGTCTTATTTGGTCTTACAGCACATGTTGTCATTCTTAGGTTCCCAGCTGATTAGCTTACTATACATGGAGAAACTTCTGAAATCATTCTTAGCTCAGCCAGTCGTGTGTTTCCACGCCTAATGCCTCCGTATACATTCTGGCATTTTCCCTCACCCCCTCCTCCTGCTTTGTGTGGACTTTTTTCTTCCATCTGTTTGGTAGACGACTAGTAATTTCCCAGTTGCTTATGTCTAGACGTGGGTTGAGTTGAAGCTCGTGAGTATCCTTGCAGAGATGATCCCAGAGCACTGCTGCGGAGTCTTTACAAGGGACTGCTGGGCTGAGCACAGCTTCAGGACTCCTGGAAAGGAAACAGCAAACCTGCTGCCGTTGTGTTTTGCTGCCTCATTCACTGGCCCCCGGCCAGAAGTTACATGCATTGGAAAAGGCTGTTTGCACAGTAGATGTCTTAACTGCTTTGGTTGTCTTCAGATAAGCATTTTGCACTGAGGTTTGTCTTTTGATATTATGTTGGCTTTATTAAGAGCCATGTTATCTCATTTCATGTGAAATTAGGAGCACTTTATTGCAGTAACCACAGACAAAAAATTAAAAGCTAACTATAAAATACACATTTATGGCTCTTTGCCTTTTTTGTTTGTTTTGTTTGTTTTTGTTTGTTTGCTTTGGTTTTGTTTCTGTTTGTGGGGTTTTTTTGTTGGGTTTGGGTTTGGGGGTTTTTTTTGGGGGGGGGTGTGTGTTTCCTGACAAGCCTGTGTATGGCTTAAAAACCTCTCTTCTGGATTTAAATTGAAGAAACCTGCCAGTGCAACTCTGTGCACAACTCATATTCTCACTGTTCCTCTTTGGAACTGGGTGATGGATGGGGATTTCAGAAGTGATTAATGACTTGCAGGTAGGTCTGGCTGAAGGTCAGTAGAACACATCTGTGTCATTGATGCAGTGGCTGCAGGAACTCTCTGAAGTCCCCAAATCTGATAGTTGAGAATATCTTTGGGAAAAGCAGATGGCTGGAACAAACACGTGAAGTGCGCTGTCATTGGTGGAGCAGCTGGTGAGATTGCTTTGTGATGGGATTTTTGAGGTAGCATTTGAGTGTGGAAAAAGACCTTTTAATAATGAGGGATGAATACTGCAGTGTTAATTTTCTGTGCACCAACAAGCCAGGTAGGTGCCCATGCTTAGCTTGGTCTAGCAGCCAGCTCTGGGTCTCGGGGATGGGTCCAGCCTGGGGATGGATGTGGCGTGTGGGCTGTGAGAGACTACGCTGTGTCTCGCAGGCTCCAGCAACTACTTTTAGAGAGCTGGGTTACAAAGAAGATTCTGCTGCTAACCCTGTCACTAACAGGAACACTTCAAGCCACAGGATTACCTCTGGACTTGTATGCTTCTTGTTCTTCTTTCCCAAGAGAAAGGTATGTATAGCATAATATCCCTGGCTTGGGTTTGTGTTTTGGTTGGCTCTTTTTCTTCCACTAGCTTCTGGTGTTTGTGTGACTGTTCTACTGGAAAGGGCAAATCAGGCACGGTGCTGCTGGAAATGACCCTCCTAATTCTGGGGACTCAATTCTTGCACTTAAGAGCTCTTGAGAAACTTCTTGCCCAAGGTTCCGCAGTGGGAAAACATCCCTCTGTGCCAGAGGGGCAGCTGTCAGCAGTTACATACTGGTGCTTGTTTCTGCATCCTGAAAAAGAGAAAAGGCTCTCGGGACTGGCTGGTGTGGGGCAGGGAAGGGGCTTGATGAATATGAGCCAAGGCAGCTAGTGTAGGTTCCCTGCTCGGGAGCTCCAAAGGAGCTGCCCAGAGAGGCCAGACAGTCATTAGGGGATTTAGCTCATTCCTCCTGGTTTAAGTTATCAGAATGCTCTTAATGACATTCAAATTGCCGTTTTCCCATCTTCCCCCCGGGCTGTGAAATACCTTGATGCTTTGCCTGGTGGATGTTTTCCCAGCTTTACTGGTGGGGCCCCTTCTTATCTAGTGTTGAAAAGGCCTTTCAGTGCTGGGGAACGGCCGTGGCTGCTGATGGGGAGGATCCTAGAGAAAGTAAATTCCTCAAAGAGCTTTTCTCTTGTAGAGGTGCTTTTAGTTTTGCCTGCCTGCTGCTTTTTTCAGACAGCACTTCCTCGCCTTTGCAGTAAGGAATTTGATAGGGTATATTTTATCTGGTATCAAATGTAGGGCTGAGTGGTGAGAGAAGAAAAACATTTACATCTTCCCATCTGGATATTTTGGTCTGGATGCTGAAAGCTGGTCCCTATACTTGCAGGCTGATGGTTAAAATGTAATTTCAGGTGACGTTTAAGTGGTATTCAGATATGTTGTACTTTTTTTTGAATGCCTCTCCTGTCCCTGTGATGAGCTGCTGTGAATGTTTCACCTCCCTCAGCTTCCCTGCTGCCTCCCAGTTCCCTATAGGGAGGTCATAGGGGAGGGGATGGAAACTCCCCTATGACTGGAATTGTTCCCTTCATTGTCATCAAGGCGTCTTTGCCATCAGCCTGGGGGGAGACCTAAAGCTTTTCAAGGCAGGTTTGGCCCGTATGGTGTGTAGGGAAGGGCTCCTGGCCACAGGATATGGGGCCATTTTCACACACCCTTCTTTCTCCCTGTGCTTCCCTTTGGGTTTGCATTCACTGCTGCAGCTCCCTGAAGCCGGGTGAGCAACGCTCCTTTCCTCTCTCAGAGAAAAGCAGAGAAAGGGTAAATATATTTTTGCTGCTTTTGTGCTACCTGGTGTGTCCTTCGCTGGAGCAGTGAGTGCTGTGAGCTGGGGCTCGATGTGCAGGCTTCATAGCTTTGCCTCTGGGTCTCAGGCTCGTTTCTCTCAAAGCCTACTTGGAGATAAAAGTCCTGTCTCTTGGAGCGCAGGCAGTACCAGGGGGTCCCTTTCTCCTGCGGGCTGACCACCATGCTGCAGCTGGAGTAGAAATAATAGCTTAAAGCTGCCAGGCTCGGAGGTGGGGAGAGGAGAGCTGGGCATTAAGTTTCATGCTTTATTCACGCTGCAGGCTCTTATAAAGGCAGCATAAATCACCCAGGGTGGTTGTGGGCTCTTCAGACAGCATCATTCAGCCTGTTGGACACATTGATCTGTATGCTGTAAACTGAACCTGTCCCCTTTGCCTAACTCAGGCTGGGGGGGGGAGAGGCCTGGCAGATGTGGATACCGTGGTGCCACGCTGCATACCTCTCCTCCACATTTGTGGAGCGCTGCTTTCCTCCTCTATGTGCTAACTTTTTTTTTTTTTTTTTAGTATTTTGGGTTCCAGCGTTGTTATGGTAAGGTTTGTACAGCACAATGTGTTTTTCCCTCCAGTTGATTTTCTCTTATTAGCCCATTTTTCCTCTTGCCCTCATTCTGTTTTTCCCTGCAGTACACGAATGCCGTTTGCTGAGAAACTGTGTCAGCCTTCCTCGTAATTAAGAGTCTGTCAGGAGCCAGCGTGACACTCATTTTGGAGATGACGCTTCCAGTTTGGAGCTAACAGTAAGCTGGGGTGCTGCAGCAAGGTCTTGGTGCTGGAGATGCAGAATGTTCTCTGCCTGAGTGGGGCAGGGGGACCCACGAGGAGCCTGGCACAGGAGCAGTGAGTACCCTGGACATGTCTCAGCTGGGGTCTTTAAACCATACTCTCTTGAAAAGCAGCTCCAGGAATGGTTACATTCTGGGTTATTTCACAGGTTTAGCCCTTTGGGAGGGAGTGTGTGTGTGTGTATAGGACAAGAATAAATTGCAGTGGCCCTAAGTCAGCTGCATCTCTCCAGCTTGGAAGTAGTTCTAATGTTGCAAAGTAAGATGGAGAGCGTGACAATCAAATGGTCTAAAAAAGGGTAAATAGAAGTTATTCAATGGTGCTCTGTAATTCGGCTTCAGACTCCCTAGTTCTTTTTTTAGCAGGAAGGCTCAAAGCAAACAAAAGCAGACAGGAGCTGGGCTTGCCTCGGGATGTTGTGGATGCTAAAAGCTTTGAGGTTCAAATAGGGTTTTGCAGCAGAAAAATCCATCAGGGTCTATGAAATCAAAGAGGCCATCCCTGGCTGAGAAAGCTTCAGGGTGCTGAGCCCTGGGGGGTATCCCAGGCCTCCATCCTGCTCCTGTACCCTCTGCAAGGGGCTAGGATTTTGGTCGAGTATAGTGGGCTGCCTGTATGCTTTACATGAATGGTGAAGGGATTTTATGTTGTGTCATCTCACAGTTTCCAAACTGTCTGTCATGTCCACAATTGTCTCTCTCCTCCTGCTCCTGAGACAGAAGTTGCTGTTGAAGGTGCTGCCAGTCCTTGCTCTGAAGGAGCCTAGCGAGATGTATGGGATCAAATGTGTCACGTGGCTGAAGAAAACCCAGTGACATTTTTGATCTTCTAGTGGCACTGCAAGGGACACTAGGAAAACAAGTTGTGTGGCTCAGGATCTCCAGCAGAACTCAGTAACATCCAACAAACCATGTGCCAGACTTGACCTCCTTCTTCTCCCCTCCATCCCACCCCATCCATAGATTTTTTTTTTTCAGCTAGGAAGAAGTAAAAATAAGGGCAAATGAGATTTGAGTTGGTTTTGTTTTGTTTTGTTTTAATCCTTTCTATGTGGTACCTTCAGAACAGAATTCAGCATTTTCCCTCTCTAGATGCTGTGTTAGATTTGCCTCTTGGGGGCAACCTCACCCTGCTCCAGCTGGGAGTGTGGCTTCTGTCACTGCAAAGTCAAAAGGGAGTTCAATGTGCTTGGGAGATGATGACTCACTGCACATCTCTCCCTGCCTTTGTATTATCAGATCAGTTTTGGCAATCGAGGTCGTTATTTGCTGAAAGGATTTAAGGAAAGCTGTCAAGGTGGACTGTTCGAAGCTTTCCAGAAATGATACTATCTGTTCTTGAAGGTCCCTTTCCAGGCTTTGGAGTCCTTCAAAGTTTTTCCTGACCTATGGTCCTTGGCAGAGAGGAGGGCGGCATAGAAAGGGCATGTGTTTTGCAGCTCTGGTTGAATGGATAGAGCATAAATCCTGTGCAAGGAAGATTTACAGTGGTGTCCCTGCTCTTCTCTTTCCTGGGTTTCGCTGGACTATCACTGAGCCTATTGGATAGTGCTGTGGTTGTTCTGACCTGCATACAGGGGAGAGGGCAAACTTACTGTTCCAGTTCCATTTTAGCCCTGTGCTCCTGAGCAGGCGTCTCATACAAACCCCATCCATAAATAACCATTTCCATTTCTTTAAAGGGTGTTGAGCTATGCCGTGGAATAGAGAGAGTGGTATTCATGCTTTGTGCTGTGGTTCCTAATGGTACTTTACACACTGATATGACCTACAAGGTTTGTTGTTTCATGCCAGCAGTGCTCCGATGTTCTTCTTACTCTGAGTGTCACAAATGACAGGAATAAATGATTGTGATGGGTGTTTTACAAATCTCTGCTTCCTTGCCTTGGAAGCAAGGGAGCAGCTCGGTGACATTGCGGGCACAGGCAGAGGGGGAGGCAGCGTGCTTGTCCGGCCTTGGGAGCTGAAAGGGGCAGCCTTCATGTGCGATGTGAGGACAGACTGATTTATCCTCATTCCTGTTTCACCACCTCCCCAGAGTGCAGGGATGCAGCTGGAGGTGAGTAAGGGGTTTGGCCCAATCCCAGCGCACACAGGAACCTCCCCAGGAAAATGCAGGAAGAGGAGGCTGGAGTGAGTGGGGTTAAGCGTGGACCCTGGAGGAGAGGTACTACCTGAAAGAGGGGTTTAGGATGCTGCAGCCTGTTACTGCCTGATGAAGGACTGAGTCAGCCGTGCTGGGACAGCAGCTCCTGGCTCCAGCCAGCCTGGGTGCTTGGACGGCAGCGCCCACACAGCTCATTAACCCAGCCCTCCAGCACTCGCTCTGCTGGCCTTGACACTGTCCTTAATAGCTCCCTCTTTTTTTTATTATTATTATTATTATTTTTATTATTATTCTTTTAATAAAGGTAAATTAGCTATACGGATATGCAGGAACACGAATCAAAGGAATTCACCTGACTCGTGAACATACCTTTTGTCCAGAAATGTGCTAAAGTACCAGGATGTGATGGATGCAGCCTGCTCGGAAAACACCTGAGGACAAAAACTGCTTGTAAGGCATCTCTCTGCAGCTTCCCAAAATCTGATTACGTAAGGGGAAGAAAAAAATAATCAAGATTTGGAATACATTAACTCAGTTGAACAGTACAGGGAGAAGGTACCAGCAAGAGGCAAATTGATTCCCGAAGGCTGCAGGGAAATTTCACTGACTTGGAGCTTCAGAGACAGGTTGGCTTAGAAGAGCTGTAACACTTAGAGGAGTTATGTTTCACCTGAAATATTTAACACTGGGCATTTGAAATGCTCTGCATATATAAAGAGCACACCAAAAATCTGCTTATGAGGAGATTTTAGAGGAACCTTGGGCTCATGCCATGCTTTTGATGGGCTATCCCAGAAGTTTGGTTGGTTTGGGTTGTTTTTTGGTTGGTTGGTTTGGCTTTTGTTGGGTTTGTTTGTTTGTTGTTTGTTTGTTGTTGGGTCTTTTTGTGTTTGTTTTTGGTTTTGTTGCTGGTTTTGGTTTTCGTGTTGGGGTTTTTTGGGTGGTGGTTTGTTGTTGTTGTTTGTTTGTTTGTTTGTTTTTCTTAATTAAAAAAAAAAAAAAAAAAGGAAAAGCATGGGAAAGGTAAGACTCTGGCCTCTGTCACAAGGAAGCAAAAATTACCATGTAACAAATGCCCTGCTGCTTTTGGGACATGTGCTCATGATCAGTTGTTAGGAGGGAGACGTTTCCATGGCAAAACCACCATCCTAAATAGCACTGTATCTCAGCAGATATGCAGCAGTGGCCCCAGGGACCATCTTCCCAGTCCATTCTGAGCATTCTTCCAGGGGAGGTGAGAGCATGATGGCAGAGGGGATCAGGGCAGCTTGCAGTGATGCTCCCCATGCTGTGCTGCTGCTGCAGTGCCTGAGCTCTGCTGGTAAGGCTGTCAGCTCAGCATTTTTCAGTCCTTTCTGTCTTTAAAAGAAAACTACAACAAAAGGCAAGCTTGAAATAGCTCATTTTATCTCAGCAGACAAATAACTTGCTTTGAGCATCATTGTCACTCAGGCTAAATTACTTTTAGATGTTTTTAATGACCGGGTAACATTTTTCAGCTGTTTGTTCTGCAGCACCCTGCTAGGAGATGGTCCATCTGTAAAGACCAAGGATTCTGTTCTTCCTGACGTTCATTTGGCTTTATTATTTGATATGAGATTCCCTGCAGTAGAGATGTTTTCAGTTAAATTTACAGTCACAAGCTCTTCTCTTTGCATATGGGGATCTGTTTCCAAACAGGGCTGGGAAGCTGGCTATGCATGGAGCAGCAGGAGGTCAGGGATGTAGAGGAGAAACTCTGGGAGATTGAAGGTGACAGTCCAGATCCTAGCTGCACTAAGGTTGACATTACCATAGGACTGGAGGGATTTTAACCTGTCATTTGCTACCCCTACCTTTCATTTCACTTGTAATGCATAGCATGGAGAGCTGTGACTTGCAAAATGATCCCAGTGGGGACAAGGTTTGCAACATCAACTACACAGGTCTCCCAAATCCCTCTTTCTGAGGTAGGCACAGCTTTTGCATTTATTCCTGAGGCAGCTTTTAAGCCACTCGCCTTCACTATCTCTGGGCTTTGCAGTGCTTCTAGGAGATATATTTTTATATCCAAGCTCATAAATTTTGGAAGCTCCTCTCCCCCACCCCCTCACCCCTATCAAAGTGTCAGAGCTGCAGAAAAACCGTGAGAGTGATGGATGCACCCGGCTCTGCTTGCCAGAGCTCTGCCTGTGCATGGGGGGTTATTTACTGCACTGCTCAGGTTGTTTCGTCTTTGTTGGTGTCAATGTCAGGTTTGGGGCTCAGTGCCTGAGAAGAGAGGCAGGCTGCCCATGGGGCAGCCAAGCTTTGAGCTGGAGCAGGCAGGGCTGGGTAGAAGTTGCTGGGGCACAGAGGCTCAGATGGCCAGAAAGTGAAGCTATCCCCATGATCCTGCCTGGTGGCTCAGCCCAGAGGGTGGATGCTGGGCACCATTGCATCCTCCTGGCTTTAGCTCTGGGTGATGCAGTTTAGGTCACCCAAAAGGGCAACTCTGAAAAGCTATCTGTGTTGTCCCAGCCCCTGTGCAACCCCAGGGACATGTGTTGCTGCTCTTCGCAGTGCATGGTAGACACCTGAACTGCCATGGAGGGGAAAACATGGGGGTCTGTGCCCCAGCTGCAGAAACAGAGAGAGAACCCCATGCTCCCTGAGGAGCCTGCCTGCTTTTTTACTGGGAGTATCTGGGGTGATAGGCAAAGGGGTTGCCGGTGTCCATCTGAGCCAGACGCTTCTCCTGAGGCTAGACCTGTGGCTCTGCCCCCTCCCCATCTGCAGCCACCTTGGTCCTGCTCCTGCCCCAGAGCTGGGACAAGACTTCCATTACGCCCCAAAATGCCACTCTCGCCTCTCCCACAGGATTCTCAGTGGCTGCTGGTGTTTGCCCCCTGTGCCACAGGAGCATCCTGAAGCAGCCCTGCCTGGTTGAAAGGCAGGTCAGGAGCCTGCCCTCTCGCAGTCTCACCAGATCTTCCCAGCAGGTGCACTGCCGAGAGATCCCAAGCCAGGGAGGTACTTTCTACCAGCTCAGAGGGGTTTGCAGACAAGCAAATCAAACTCCACCAGCTCCCCATGTGAGCGTCTGTCCCCTGTGAACTCCTGCACATCTCTTGCAGCCAGGCTTGTGAGAACAGATTGGAGGCTGCTGTGACTCAGCTGCTTCTCCCCTGAGAAAATCTGCCCTGGCACTGTGCTCGGCTCTGTGGCTGGAGCTGCCAGCACCTGGCAGCCTTCATCAACAAATGGCCTTGGGCAAAACATCCCAATTTCCACTGCCAAACACTTACAGGGGAGAAATCCAGCATCTGATATTGCGGGAAGTCAGGGCAGTAATTCTGCTGCTGTACTGAGCTGGGGTGAAATGTCCCATCGCTACCTGAAACTGAGCCCTGGGCTGGAGGGGCTGGGCTGTTCGGCTGCCTTCTGGCCTGCCCCTGCCTTTTTCCAGCTCACTATAACTTTCTCAGGCAAATTCTTCTGCAATTGTAATTTTCCTTGCTGGCTCTCAGCCCAAAGAAACAGTGGGTTGGAAAGTTTGCTCAATGACTCGGAGGGAAGTGGCTCCTGAGCTTTTCATGCTCTGTGCCCGCTGGAATATTTTTTTTCCTGAGGCTAATCTGCAAACCATCACGCTCAGCTTGACGAGACCATGATGCTCTCAAAGAACAAAGCCAAGCCTGGCAAACATGCACTCAGTTGCTGGGAAGCCCCACGTGCCACTGCCGGGCTCCAGGCGTTGCTGGTAGGTCTTGTCCGCTCTTCTGCTTCGTGCAACACTACCATCCCTGAGCCTCGGCAGGCTGGTTCTAGGGTGGGCAGAGGAGACCTCTGAGATGGTGGGAGTTAGAGCAGTGAGACTGCCCCCGTGGTATGGGGCTGGTGTCCTCCCCACCGGGCTTTTTTCCATGGAGGCAGGCAAAACGGTGATGCCAGTCTCACAGCATAGTTGACGGGTGGAGGGGCCCAAGAAAAGGCTGGTTTGCTCGTTGCTTTCTCATGTTGAATGGGAAAGGTACCCAGTTTTCCACTGGTGGTTTTGATGTTCTAACACACCTTTTGATGCTGTGCAGGCTGGCACAGCCTTAGCATGAGTTTCATAACTGTCTTGCGGGTTTCATAAATCCCCAGCTGCTAAGAGTGCTGTGATTTTGTAACTCCCTGCTGGCTTTCAAACCAGCCTGGATAGCAGCTTGAAATGGTCAGCTGCCTGCTGCCCCTTGGACTGTAGTGGCTGGCAAAGCAAATCCCAGACACTGGGGCTTTATATTGCTTTTCTTGCTCAGGATGAGGCAGGCTGCAGGCACTGCTGTGGGGGAGCCAGACCTGCCTCAGGAAGTAGTTTCCTACTAAAGGCTGCAGATCCTGTTCAGCCCTATAAATTTGATAGGCATTAACATCCTATCAGCACTGCAAACCCGTAACTGGGGACTTTACAGTACTCACTGATTCCATGGTGTGCACCCCTGACAGTGCATTTCCAATTTAATCCTGGCTGTTATTCAGTCCTTCTAAGTTTTTTGTATTTATGCTGCTCTGATCCATAATGAAACCCTCTTCCTGGCCAAACCTGGTCCCTATCAATGGGAGCAGGGGGACGCAGCAGCAGGGAGAGTGGGGGTCTCCCACCAGTCACGTAGGACATGCCCAAGCATGGGGCACCCCCTGTGGTCCTGGTTGTGCAGGATGAACTCGAGAGGGGCAAGAGGGCTGGAGGGGCTGAAGCCTAGGGGCTGTCATATTTTGGGGTTGCAGGCAGTGTGGGAGTCCTTTGGGGCCCAGGTGGCAATGAGTGCTGAGCTACAACCCAACCAGACAACGCTTCATGCCCAGCAGAGCTTGAGGGACAATAGTGCTGCTCATCAAGCAACTTAATGCATAGTTTCTTGTTCTGTGACAGGGTGCCCCTTGCCCCTCCAGGAAGGCTGCTGGCTGGTGGGTGGCTGGAGAAATGTCACAGCACCTGGCTGTGCTGCTGCCCCGGGTGCTGAGCTGCAACCTGAGTGCATGCAGGTCACTGGCCTCCGAGCGAGCGCAGCACGTGTGCTGGGAGAGCTGATCCTCACTAATCCCATCAATATTTCACAGTGCTGTGGCCCTGTTATAATTCCTCCCATCATCTGGGATGCTGGCTGGGACAGGGGTGCAGTGCCAAGTGAAACATGAGAGCTGCTGCTGCTGCTTCACCCTGGCTCCTTGGGTGTTGGAGGGGCAAAAAGGGCTGGCTGTGGGCATTTCTACCCTCTGCTATGGGTAGGGTTACCCGGCAGAGATGTATGAATGCAAACAAGCCAGCTGAGCATGGGCATGAGCTTTGCTGTGTGACAGAGTAGTGGGGCTGTGCTATGAAGGGCAGCTGCTGGTACAGGCAGCTGTGGTCAGGCGTGTGATGTGGGACAAACCTGCTCTGCCTTGTCCTCTCCTCTCTCCATGGGACACATTTTAAGTCACAAGAAACTAAACAGTAATCAGATTCTGGGGATCAGAGCGCTAACGCATCTCCTTTTCCTAAAGCCTGCTTGGATTAATGAGGAGAGAGCATTAGAGGGAAAATCTTGCATGGCCCTGGGGAGGGTGGTTTCACAAGGTGTTGTGGCATGACCCAAAGGGGCCCCTGCTCTGGTCTGTGCCCTGGGCTGGGACAGGGGCTGCAGGGCTGCTCAAATGGGAAATTCTCCTTACAGTGCCTTTCTGGGTCTGGGCTGAAGTTGGAGCACAAGCAAGACCTCCCTGCTCAGCAGCCCCACTCTGCCAGGCAGAGGGATGCAGGCACCAGAGAGGGGCATCTCTCCAACCCCACTGCCACCCGTGTCCGGCTCTGGCTCTTGGGAAAGCAATGGAAATAAGAGCAAGGCCCTGGCCTTCAACCTCGCAGGGCCCTGAATTCCTTCAGTTAATCTCATGGGGGCAGCAGAGCATGCAAAGGCTCTGAAAATAGATCTGTTTCCAGCTGCCAATGACTCGTGTTAATTAATTAAAGCCTCGCAAGCTTGGGCCTGTAAATATGCAGTGCCGAGGCTCTGCTCGCTCTTTGCTCATGCACTAATTACCCCACTGTGAGGCCAGTAGCTAACGAAGCTCCAATTTGTGCTGGGTTCAGCTTGCAGCCACGTGGGAGGGTGCCTGCCTGATCCGACAGGGAGTATTGTGGTGGGACGCGGAACCCTGAAGAGGGATGGAGCCTTGGGCGGCAGCTCTTTCTTATCCCTGGCACCCCTTTCCCCAGTGCTCAGGTACTAGTTCTCCCCCTAACTGGCGCCACATCCCCCCACCATGCCTCTGCCAAGGTAGGGCATGGGGTTCAGAGCAGATGTGGGGCGCCAGTGGCCTCACAGCACCTAAAATCTCCATCCCTGGGTAAGACAGGCTGGACAAAAGCATCCCCACCTCATGGGCAGTGCCTGCTGCCTTAGCCCGTCCTCCTGCTGCCTGTGCAGTGATCCAGGTCCAGCTGGGCAGGGCTGCAGGTGAGCATGGTTCCCAGTGCACGGGTATACCACTTCCGCAGAGGCAAGACAAGGTGTGGAGGAGATGCTGGGGTTTTGCCTGAGGACAGGAGAAAATGGTAATTAGCCTCTGGAGCGTACAGGAGGTGAGGGCGGAAGGAGCAGGAGCATTGGAGGAGGAGGGTAGCATCTCAGCGCTGCTCTCCTGGGATCCCCAGGAGTGGGGACAGGGAAGGGGTCTTGGCATCTTGAGCTGGCTGGGGCAGGGTGGTTGCTGCTTGGTAAGCATACATGAAGGTGATAGGAACCACCCTGTCCACAGGAGTGCCCCAGTGGGTCCCTCTTTGGCCAAGACCGATCAGTGCATGGGGACTGGAGAGATTCAATCCTCTGCTGCTCCCCCTCCCACACACAGTGTTTTTAGAATCATAGAATGCTTTGGATTGGACCTTTAAGGGTCATCTAGTCCACCCCCTTGAAGTGAGCAGGGACATCTTTAACTAGGCTGACCATGGGGGCATGCTGCCACCCCTACCAACCCTAAAAGGTCCAGGTAGTGAAAGCTCAGCCAGGGCTGACACTCATTCCCAGACAATGCTCAGCAACTTTGGCACAACCTGCTCAGTGCTAAACCCTGGCATGGGTCCAGCTCCAGGGCTGCCGGGTGTGAGGTCAGGGTAGCCCTTGTGCCCTTCCTGGAGGCCTCACCCCTCATGGAAGTTGGTATGGAGTGGAGGGGATGACCAGCACGCAAGGGTGAGGGGATTGGGCACCACAGGTCTTTGTAACCATGGGCTGGCAGTACCTGGCCACCCCGTCAGCTTCAGGAGCTGCAATGTGGTGTGTGCAGGTACGGAGTCTCCCCACCTACTGCTCCAGCAGTACTACTCCAATTGCCCTAGATCCAACCTTCTGATTGCACACTGCTCTCAGGAGGCCTGCTGCCCTGACGGGCAAGGAGGAAGAGTTGGCCAGGCATTGAAAGCTTGCGAAAGGAAAGCAAACACAGGCCTGAAGCTGGCAGCTCCTGCCTGTGGGGAGGAGCCGCAGAAGCCACCGAGGACAAAAAAAGGCTCCACACGGGGCCCTAGAGAAATCATTACCTGCCCATGTTTCCACACAAGCTTCCAGCACGGGTATAGGGAGGCACGTGCTAGTAGGAGGGAGAGAAGATGGGGCACAGTACCTCAGTTGGGTGTGCAATGCAGGCTGCAAGAGGCTGGAGTGGGTCTGGGGAGTGAGGAGCCTCGGTGGGTGCTGTGGCTGTGGCGTGGTGACACTGCATGTGCTGCGCTGGCACAGTGGGAAGATGCTTATCTGCATTTGGTAACACTCTGTTACACTCAACGAGCCGTTTGCCTCCCTGGCCTTACAAAGGACTTGAACACAGGCTCCTCTGCCAGAGACCTTTTGGGGCTGTATAACCCAAACTGCCCGTGCTGAGCGAACCCCCCCCCCCAGCTCACCCTACATGCCGAGTGCTGACAGCCCCGGGGAAGGGGGTTTTATGATGGTGGCGGTAGTAATGCAGTTGATTGCCCCTAGGATGGAAGATACTCCTGCTAGGTGGCGGGAGACGATGGCTAGGTCTACTGAGGCTCCAG